>PNRQ01000169.1:0-80400 GCA_003439915.1 Trichoderma atrobrunneum | reverse complement strand
ATGAAAATTAATAAAGGGGATATTATATTATAATTTAATATATATAATTATAATAATAGCTTTAGGTAAGTAATACCTAATTTAACTTTAAATAATTTAATTAATAAATTAAAGTTATTTTAAGTTAATATAATTATATATAATTTAAGTTATTTATAATTAATATAATTATAAATAACCTTACTTAGTATAATTAAATATATAAGTTTTATTTATATACTTATTTAAAATAATTTAAATAGCTAGTTATAAATATAAAATAATACTTAATTATATTTATAAAGTATTATCTACTAATTATATAAATAAACCCTTTTATCTTTATTAATTACCCACTAGTCCAACCTAGCCTATCCGCTAACATAAACCTAATATAAGGTTTATCCCTTGGGAATTCCTCTTATACTAATACTATAGGAGCTTAGCTTATTACACAAGGGAGAGACTTTAGTAGGTTTTAAATTTAATCCTGGGGGATTATATCCTATACCGCCTTTACGTAAGCTTTAAATCTTACTTTATTTTCTTTATTATTTTTAAATCTTAAAGATTAGGGAATAAAGAATATATCTTCCTCTTTAGTAAAGCTTATATATACTCTATAGGGTTAAGATCAGGTAAGAAAGGTAGCTAGTTAATCTAGGAAATTATATAGTAAAGTAACTAACTTTAAGTTACCCTTATATTATATAATTAAAAGTTATTTTATTAAAACTCTTATGTTTTATTATATAATAATAGAAGACCTTCCTTAAGTACTTTATAATAGCTTTAGGTAAAATAACCTTTATTTTTACTACTTAAATTATATTTTATTATTATTAATAACATCCTTTTATCTTTTAAATTACTGCCTAGAATATAATAAAATTATAGGTTTAATATAGTTTATTAAATTAACTAAGTCTTTATTATATTTTTAATAAATACTTAAAAGAGAAAAACATTAAGGTTACTTAATTTATTTACTACTATAACTTTATTTAAAAATATTACTTAATTTAGTATTAGCTAAAATTTATTACTAACTTTAAATAACTATACTTTTATTAATTCTTTAACTCTTAGTAATTAAATATATATAAATTTAAGTCTATAAGCTACTGTTTTTTTATTATTTTTAAGTAATTAAAAGCTTTTTATTTATATATAAAAACACTATAGATAATATATTTAATTATTTTATAAAATATATAGCCGCCTGCTTTATTAACTAGGGTATTTTAACTAATAGAATAGTCCTTTTTTATTATTTAAATAATATAATAAACCTTTATATAGCTAAGTAGCTTTAGCTAGCTATTACGTAGCTTTTTCTTTTCTATTTAGTTTATATTTTATTATTTTTAATAGCTAAAATAGTTAAGTATATAATATTAAATTCACACATAATAGCCTACGTAGACTTTCCGATATATAGTAGCGTAAGTATTACAGCTTTTAATAAATTATTAAATTTATAATTTTTTAATAATTTTTAAATATAATAGTATTAAAAGCTTTATTTTTAATATTATTTAATAAAATTGTAAAAGGTTAAAGTTTAGGGGTAGTTAGGTTACGTATTATAGGGAAACGCAATTGCGTTAAAGTGGTCGCAGACTTTTGTCCACAGACTGTACCTGCTAGTGGAAGGCTCGGCCCCGGATCCAGGTTGCTCTGCGCCGCAGCAGAGAGACTGGAGACTGCACTGAGACCTTGAACTTGCCCTGTTGTAGTCTGCATGGGGATTGACCACTTGGCTGGCACTAGCGGCAGAGACAGGGGGGTGGGTGTGAGGATGAGGTTCAGTCCATCCCGAAATCTTGCCATCTAAGCCGGCCTTGCCTAAGTCTGTACAACCCCCGGTCAAGCTAGTACTACTCCCTAGTGCCAATCTGAAAGTTTCTCGTGCTGGTTCAATGGCTTGAGATGGAGACCTGTGGCGTGGGCCCAGCACTTCATCCTTCCGTGAGAGACGGGCCTTGAGATAGGCGGCCACTAGAGGGGGGAGGTAACAAATTGGTGAGCCGAGCAACAGCCCAGCCGACAACCTGAGCCGGTGCTTACATGTATCCAGTACGTTTGTGTGGGCTAGATCATCTCATAAACACCGGTACCGGACACGTCTCTCATGACACAGCTCTGGTGCAATTGAGGTCTACCTAACCTGCGTCGTCATTCTCCAGAGACACATCTTAGTGCGATTGCCTTGCTCGCCTGTTCCTTCTGCTTCCTCTTTGGGTGATTTACGGTTGTCTTACAAACCCAGTGTCTGTTAACTGTCTGAGGGGCAGAAAAGCGGACGATTTGACTGCCTGGGACCTGGCAATCTCTCTCCAGTCCATGCCCCTGAGCCGACGCAACTACCTTCATGTATATAATAAGCACGGTAGCTCTATTTTGACCACCTGAATAGGAACACAGGTTCTTGTTTTCCGCCACCCCCCTTTGGGTGCTAATAATCACAGACTTGCGTTTCGCTGATGGAACGTTTGTGCTCGCCTTACCCACATATGTTGGTGCCAAATTGCACTAAAACCCCGCTGACTGAATAGTGACCCCTGCCAACCGATGCGTTCTGTGTGGTGCTTGCGTTGACATACAGTATTCGTTTTGTGCTGAACGAATGGAAAAAGCAAGGACTCCGACTCATGTTCAGGGATCAGAAGAGAATCTCGCCCTAGTATTCGCGCCTAATATGACAGGTCCTTAGACACCTCTGGCGCTGGGCGGCGATGGATCATTTATGACGGAAGTGTTTAGATTGTATTAGTGAGGACAATTCCTTAATGTTTACCTATATTCGTGGTAAGTTAATATACTATACCAGGCAGGTATGTATGTACATGTAGTTAGGTTGACAGTCATTAGAAGCATCAAGCATACTTTGCCAGCGGGGTTGCCGTCCCGCCGCAGCGGATGATTTGTTGGTCTGGAGCTCAAGTGTGGTGCCTGGGCTGCTTTAATAGGTGCGCGTCCACTAATAGCCCAACATCAATGAAGTTGATGTAAGACACTGTCTACGTGTATGCACGACAAGGAGGCGAATCACTACACCTTACTAACCAGCCTACTAACCTGTACCTATCCATTGATGTCACATTTGAGTTGACCTGTATGTATTATTACTCGTAAAAGAGCAGAGGGGGGGAAAGGCAACTGCGCTAGTGCTTTATGCGCCTCTTCTAAATACTCCTCTAGGGCTCCCAAATCGGCACACATAAAGGTTACCTTAAAGAAGCAGCAGCCTTTCTTCTGTCGCATCATCATAGCCTGATTCATCTAAACACGCGCCATTACGATGAGTGCATCTACGTAAGTGGTCGGAAATAATAGATCGTCTACCAGGTGAACGTTTACCTAAAATGTGGGCCTGTCATCAATTCCGGCATGGCGATTTAGTTGCGGGAGTAATTAGTGCTTGAGCTAAACTATTGACCGAATACATCCAGACGAGCACGCATCGAGGCCGTTTCTTCAGCTTCAGCTGACTTCTGATCGCGCATTTGCATAATATCTACAGGCGGACGTTCAAAATTGACATGTCCAATGCAACCGAGAAAGTGATTGAGGCTGTATGACGCAACCTGGGGTTCTTTGCCTCTAGAGCTATGTAAGTAACTGCACTTATGCATGGAGGTATAAGACTATAATAGCGCGGTAGCATCTGGCCAATCCATAGAGGGGCAATGCAGAGCAGAAGTTTAAGGTATATAAAGGTGTACATACCTATTTGGTATCAAGAGAAGGGGAGGGGGAAAAGTTTCCCTAGAAGACTACCTACTCTTCACTGTTATTATAAACGGCTTGAGTAAAAGACGGCGGCGACATCAAGGGTCTAGCGAGCAATCTTGAATGCGCGAACCTGCCTGCTATAGAGTACCAATGTTGTATGGGCGACGAAAGATGGATTGTTCATGAAGTGACAAGGGGAATCGGTGGCTCCGAAAAACAAATGATTGGATTGCACACCACCACTTGTCAGGTGGATCTCAAGGAACGATTGGCCAGTGCTATACCAGTTGTCTGATGTATGGATGTATTGTATGCATTTTTAATAAATGACTCTACCGAGTAGGAGGAGAGGTAACATTGGTTATTAGCGCCGCTGGAACTAAAGTGCAAGGGGACGCCGCAACTCAGGCCAAGTACCTCAATTCCTGGCTGATTGATTGGCTGATGTGTAAAGTGGCTTTGCTGGACCGATGAGATGCCACAGAGATGAGGCCAAAAAATCTGCACGTCAGGCGGTGAGGCGCTGGTGCTGGTCTGACAGCCTATTATCTCATGTGGCTAGTTACGTATCCGGTATGATATGGACAAAAGAAAATGAACCTCCAGTCAAGCATGAGTTGCAAGCAAGCCCAGGGACAGCACGGTTGCAACAGACAAGCACGGGGGAGCCAAAGTACTCTACGGAACTAGACGTGGCGTAGCACTGAAGTAGGGGCTTGTTTGGAGCTTCAGGTTAGAGAGCGCCAGTACATTCTCGTTCGTAATATTTGGAGACAAAATAAAATTGATACTGTAGGCTTCCATTCTTATCACTCTCATGTTTCCTAATCTTTATGTTCTCTGCAAGAACTGATGCAGAGCCCATTGATCTGATGCATTTGCTGACGGAATGCCTGCTGCGCGAGTATAAATCAGTTACCCGGAGGCTTATCACTAGAGCCAAACTGTTTCTCAAAAGCAAGCAGCTTCGTCATCATTTTTGCTTCCGCCTCTGCGGGAGATTGGATGCTGCCGAACTCTGGGGGGCAGCGTTGCTCTTGATCGGTAAGGAAGCGATCGATGCTGCAGTCGTGGCTGGGATGACCGTTGCTAGTGGCGCGTGGCTTTGTGTCACGGCGTCTGATTGCATTAGCACCTTTCAGGCCCTTTAATGACATGTGCAAGATGTGAAGTACGCGACATTGATGAAAATCCACTTCATGTCTTGTAGTTAAACAAGTAAGGAAAACCATCTGTATTGCAAACTTACTTGCCACTTGCATCGTGAACCGCACAAGTAGAAGAGGACTGCATTTTGGGCGCCTCAAGTAACTTGCAGGGCCTTATAGGGTTGGTGGGATCAGTACCAAGGCTTTGAGCACAAATCTACCAAAGCACGTAAAAGGATAGACCCAAGGTAGATAGGCGTAAATAAGTAGCTAGGCAGAGATTTCAGATGCCAAGTCTCATAGGGAAAATAATATTCTAGAGGGATGGAGGCACAGGGGATTCTTCAATGGTTTTATAGATGTACCGCATTATATGTGTACCTTATGTACCTATGTTAAAAAAGCCCATTGTAAGGCAACCGATGGTGCGCGCGAGCTCCGGCATCGAACACACGTACATGTGAAGGGGCCATAGCCCCTTTGTTATCAATATAACTTTTTCTTTAGATGCGCCAGTCACTAATGCATTCTGGCGGATCTCAGGCGCAAAGTCTGTGTTCGCCGTGCACACCCGCGCCTAGAAGCTGTCCAAAGAGCGTCCGAATTGGGAAATATCTGGCAGATTCTCATGCTTGATTCGCTCACGGTCTGCTAGTCTCTTTGGGCTAGCCTTCTTTTCTCTTTCATCTGTTTTCTTCTCTCAATCCTGCAGATATGGTCATTACAAAAGCAGCTAATGCAAGAGCTTGCGTCTCTTCGCTACTGGAGCAGCCGCGCTTCCGAGAGCCTGTTGCGCATTGAAACCCTCCAATCTAAATGAGCTTTTCTAAGAATCATTATCTGCCTGGCCGTCCGCCCCGCGCAGCGTCTCCCAGCAAGCCTCGGACACCAGCGTCATTCAGGATATCTCTAAGTATACAGTACCCCGTACCGGTGCGGCGACCCTCACTCCATGTACCTGCAGGTAGTCGGTAGCCTACAATTGCTCGTATTTATACATGTACTTGGAACAAGGTGGCTACAAAGCACGCGAGCCATTGTTGTCAATACCTACAGGTACACAGGTACATATACCTGAATCTATACTAGGCACCTTTGTTAGTAGTGGTACCTAGTAACCGTATAGCATCAGATAACCAGATTTTCATAAAACTCTACTAATAAACTGACACCATTGCTATCCCTTCGATTGTATCGCTAACTTCCCTAAATATTATTCCTGTTGGCATGCCCGGATATGTAACCAGATGCTTTAGGTATGGGTACTCTAAAACATACAGGTAGGTACCTACCTCCTATGCAATAGGTAATTTTATGAGGCAGTCTCTCTCGGTGCCTAACAGGAAGGCAACTCACTACCACACCACCATACATGTATATTTAGCCACGAGTTCAATGGATGCCTTTTGAACCTACCGGTCCAGACAGCACCCTGGCCCCGATCGCTAGCCCCCTTGCTGTCTCGACGATCTTATCACACTGTAGCATGTAGCCCGTCCACTTCGTTGGTGGTTTGGCGCTGTAGCAGAATTCGTGGAGTATCTCTTAGTCAGAAACATATCAAGCTTTGTTCTCTGGGCCTAGACTCTCATTACAACAGCCCTGAAGAGTGATATCTTTGGCTCGGACTGAGATATTTATACGCGTATAGCGTCTCACGTCTCATAGGGCAGCTCTTCTACCATGGTTGTCACGTCGTACACTGTCAAGGCTGCCTAACGATCTTAACCGCTAGGCCTAAATATCTTAGCGAGCTTCTCTACTGATGCTTGACGCCTTCATGCATCCGTTCCTGCGCCTTGCGGAGAGCATACGATAAGCCTCAACATCTGAAAACATGTTGATTTACATTCTAGAGCAGTACTAGGCAGGTACGTACCCTTGATTTGCTATTTTCACTGTCATGTATTTCTTATATCTCACGGGCATTTACTACTTGGCCCACTAAGGTTCTTTCTCTTGAATCCCCGCGTTTGAGTTTTAACAGATGTTTCCCATCGAACGCTTTCCTACTTGGCATGTTTTCAGTGTGTAGCGAAAATTGATGATGAGAGTTCGCAACTGAGTCACCACGGTTTAAGTCCACGGATAGCGGCTTGTTGCAACAACAACTCAACGGATGATCTACTTGTATTGCTACCCTGCACGCAATTTATTCATTTAGGTATGTAATAATGAATTACTACTCAAAATTACCTATTTGACATTTAACAAACGATTTCTCATTCATGTGTTTAGTAAAAAGTACTCTACCAAACTGATGTAGGTCCCAGTTTAGTTGCCACTTGCATTGTCCCTCAAGCCAAACTTCTCGTCGAAGGCCTGCAAAAGTCTTCGCATTCTCTCCTCTGCTTCAATTTCACTTTGCGGCTCTCCAAGTCCAGGTAAAGGTCGCTGGTAGTTTTGTGTAGTTCTATCGTTGTTGTGTTGGAGAAAGCGATCCATATTGTAGGTAGGGTCGTGAGGAACCTCGAAAGATTGGACATGATTGGTGGTGGTGACGCGGTGTTCTTTGTCGCCATATGATCTTAACTTCTGTTAGCTTACGTACGTGTGCGCACATTACAGGGGGGAGA
The DNA here is from genome assembly GCA_003439915.1 of Trichoderma atrobrunneum. NCBI lineage: Eukaryota > Fungi > Ascomycota > Sordariomycetes > Hypocreales > Hypocreaceae > Trichoderma > Trichoderma atrobrunneum. Next base: position 72,959 of record PNRQ01000169.1, on the reverse strand, counting down.
AAGAAAGAAGACAAAGAAAAAAGTCAGTGATTAAGTTTTGCGATGCGACTGTGAGAGCGTTCCCCTCACAATCGACAGTCATTCTAGGTTTGTTACAATGATGGGGTTACACTTACAGAGTGTTACCAATGCAGACTGAGCAGGTAGATGGACTGGACATTTTGCGTAATGTGAGATTGTTATAAAAGCCAAACAAGAGCAGTTCAGTCAAAGAAGAACATTCCAACGAGTAGGCATACTCTATAATAATAGGTACGATGGCGCACATATATACACATTTCAGCGACTGATGAATGGAAGAACTCGAGCTGTATTTATAAAAACCGTGGACAAAGGGTAGAACTCCTCTTTCACTGTTATTCATCTACCTTGGAGTCCATTGTCATCGAGAGGTTCCAAGAAGAACGGCGTATGCTGGCCAATAGATGAATCCGTTGAAAGGATTGTGGCTGGCAGGTTTGCGTCTTTGACCAAATATACGTATACTTTGCACTGCCGAAAGAAGAAGTGGATGCAGAAGCGCCGTAACAGCACCAATGATAATCTAATCTCCACAAGATCAGGCGTTCCATAGCATATGTACACGGGCTACGTGCATAATGGTTTACATGCCTCCAACGACCACTTTCTGCTCAATCATCCCCATTCCTTGTATTTGATTTGCTGCATTACGCAGTACCTCTACCTACCGGTTTGTGTCTTCCCCTCAGTGTAAGTGGCGTACCAGGTACAAAGGCCAATCAAGAAAACCTCCACTTAGCCACCGGCACACCGTTTCCATCTCCGCTCTCACGGACCTTTGACGGATCAATGCTCCATGAAATTCGACGTATCTACACCAATCGGCAGCGTCAGCCTCTGGACAAGCTGCCGCTTCCCGACGTTTAGCTCTCATGCCCGTATTATCCGCCAACCGGCGGCCCGCAAACCGTTAGACCCACGGGAGCTGGAGGTGTTCACTTTATCTGAGTCTTTTCCAGCGAGGGATTCTCATCGTTTCCGCGAACCGCAAGAAAATTGCCTGGGGTGTCGGAGTCTCTCACGCACGTGCCTCTACCCTATTATTACTGTAATGGACGTAAAAAGCATGGAACATTGATCCGTTCCCCCACCATCGGTTTGTCTCTCTCACTGCTTTTCGGCTGAGATCATCTGGTGACGCATTCTCTTAGTTGATACGAGTCTCTGTGATGTTGTTTACTTTGCTAGAGGACGATTGCTGAAGAATGAACTACGCATTCACCTTACATCCTTGACGAATACAAGGCCGTCATACGGTCGTAGTATATTCCATCTTGATCAATTTATTCCCACCCAAAACTTTTCTCGATACTCCAATTTTGAGGTAGCATTCAACAAATTGATTACGGTTTCTCGGTTCACAGCGAATAACCCCATATACCATGCCATTCATATTTTTTCATCATTGAGAGAAATAAATGTACTTATTATACAAAATACACACACCATGCAACTTTTTCATGTATGCTCAATAGCAAATGAATGACTCACGATTTTCGATCACTACTCAAGGCAAATAATTTGGCGAAAGCCTGCAACTGAGCAAGCATACGAACTCTTGCTTGCGTCTCTGCCTCAGCTTCTTCCTGCGCCTCCCTCAATTCGATAGGCGGACGCTGGTACTCAGCAACTATTCCGGGGTTACTGCTGCTGCGATTGTCTAGAAAACGGTCGATGCTCTCGGTGGGACAATCAGGGATGCCGGCGAGACTAGCTGGCCGAATAGAATCATCCGAGGCGGCCTGAAGCTTGTTACCACTGTCCATGTCTCCATTAGCAAAAAGATTGGCTCATAAAATCACCGAGTAGATATTGTCTGAAGATAGTGAGCGGAAAATGCCACACCATGGAATCGGATTTGCATATGTAATGTTAGGACTGATATGCTAATACCGCATACTTACGCACTGTCACTGCTGTAGATGGCACCAGTGGATGAGGTAGGCATTGCGGTCGAGTAACAAACGTTTTGAGATAGATAAATGGAGAAACCTAATTGGAGGAACGAGCGAAAGTAACCGTTGAAATATATGGTCAATTTTGGCTTGCTTCCCTACCAGACAGGTCGGGCAGAGTCCCTCTTTATACTAATTACATCTAGTCCCCTGTTATTCGGCTTGTACAGATACCTTCATGGTTACCGCTCTTTTCACCAGTAGCAAAGATATGGAAAATCCGAAAGGAAGCGATGTACAGCCCCTCCTCTCCAGTGACAGCCGCACCTGGCCCAGCTCAAACGATTGTGTGTCCTCGAGCATATCTGGCACCTCTAACTGCCTTACTTTTTTTGCTCCCAAGACCTGCATATGCATACTAACCTACTCTTAGCCTTAAGTCATGGGTCGATTATTCTCCGTTTCTCTTTCGTGCAGTGTACAGGCAGGCGAATGTGCCGAACCAGCTCACCAACCCCCAGCCTCCTACTGAAAGCAGCTGCACCGCTGCATTAGCACGAGGAGGCGCATACGGGCTAGTACCTTTGCTATATGCGAAAGAGGGGAACACAGGCTAATGGTGCTCCATATGTACCCCAGCCAAGGCACACATACTAACCCAAAGCAACGAACAGGTTATGACAGTTCACCTGGATGCTGCCGTTACTAATAGGATGGTATAGCTAGTAGTAAGGTAATGTTGTATTGAATGTTGAAGTTTGGCGGCGGTAGTGCTAGAAATGGGTAACATACCCACCTTACTGATGGTGTTCAGCGGGCAAGGGGATGCTTAATATTTGTCGAATTTCGTGTCTGAAATGAGAAGAAGGGCACACCGGTTGCAAAGCAAAGGAAGCAGAGCTCCGTAAGAGAATTTTCCTTTCCACTCGCCCCCATAGACGCATGTATGTGCCATACAGGGGCTGCAGATATTTATGTTCGGATGAAGAATAGTCTCCCCCAAAAGGCACTAGGTAAGTCAAATAAAATATATTTGCGTCCACATTCATGTGTAGCTGTGTTTCTCTCCAGTAGGTACCTAGTACCTCCGACCAGGTGAGAAATCTGATATAAGAACGATCCCCATTCTTGGACTTTCTAGCTTACTCAAGAGCACTAGAACCAAATCTTCCAGCGTCGCTTATAGACCAGGGTTGGTACGGGAGCAATCCCCGGCCCTTGTTACACCCCATGAACCGCCCGCTTCCTTCTCTTCTCTCGGATGTAAGATTCTGTTCCCGAGGTAGCATTGGCCCCCCTTCGTTTAGCTATTGCCCCTGTATATTCCAGTGAGATTTCCGATATCTGGAAAAACGCTTAAATCGGAGATGGAGAGCTGAGCGTCGGGATGTTAGCGTGGCCTCCTTGAATTCTAGTACACTTCCCGTTTCGGACAAACATTTTCGGAACCCAAACACTATTCAATTATTGCCAAATTGGAGTCACAAAGATGCGAAAATGATAAGAGAGGCGAGACGGATTTATCTTCTGACCCTTAAATGCATCAGCCCTGCTTCTCAGAACCATTTCGCGGTCACGAGAGTCGCCGCTGCTTGGGCCTCAAAATTTAAACCCCTCTTGCAAGCGCGCTCCATAGGCCAAGGGAAATTAAGCTTATGGAAGGAATGAGTTCTCCAGATAACCGTGCGATACAGGCTATGGGGTTCACTTATTTCCATCGCGGCCTACGGATAGCTAGGTATGACCAGTGCCCGCAGTAGCTCGCCAGCTTGCAGTGTTGAGTACTACTAGGGCACAAGAGCCTGGTCTCGGTGATTTCCTTCTGCCACCCCAGTCTGTTTTCTGACGCTATAAATGCGCTAAACCGCGGCGATTCATCCGTGAATCAAGGAAAAGGAGAGTTGATCATGGGAACAATCTCTACAAAAACACAATTTAGATAGCAGGAGATGTAAACAGGGGAATGTATTTTTGCAGGGAAATCTAAAAGGCCTCCTTCTTTGTTTTGTTGTGAAGTTAGTAAAGAAAATGTGACAGTTGACTCGCCGTAATCCCGTTGCCAAGAACCTTGACTCTATCATGGACTACAGGGATCAGATATGCTCCCTAACCCAAATGGTTCAGACTCGTTGCTGCAGCCGCGACTCCGAACTGTTCGGGTTAGAGCCGCACACTTCTCGGGGATGGACGTGTGCGGCTGTGCGGCTGTGCGGTTGTATGTCTTGCGAATGAATCAAGATACCACCGTTTTCACTGTGACTCATCATAAAGCACCAGACGACTGAGAATTTCATTGGTTATGGGGAGCTGAACCTGTAACCGACTCCCCTATGGACGCACAATGAGTGGGATGATGTGTCGATAGGAACAAAATTGGATCCTTCTCCTATCGAATCCTTGATCTGCTGATCTTTACGAAAACAGCTGTATCAAACGCAAAATTCTGCTCGGAACTGACTCGCCTCACATATCTAGACTTGCAAGTTTTGACATACACGGAGTTGATGCTTAAGAAAAAGTGAAATGATGACACTGCTGCCACGCATTGGGCAGAGAAACGTGTTAATGGAGATTTCGGGTTAGAGCTAGTTGGGTTATAGATGTCTGGGGAAAGGATCCAGCATCTATACCGGACAAAACGGAGCAGCTATTAGTTACCGACCGGACCTTCTGAAGTTGTCACCAGCGCCGAATGACCGTAATACGCCGGCTTATGGTGGTACATTACCATATCCGCCGTTCAGCGGGAGAGTGTTGGCGCTAGCAACACAGCTATCTGTTGCAGTACGGAGCGCGGATAAGCTGAAATAAGCAGACCCCGTTTAGCAACTAGTTTAGGACGGCGATACGAAGGGGGTTGGACTAGTTCTCTCACCTATAATGTGTGGTTAAGATGACACTTACCACAAGTTACGCCGCAAATTAGCTCCGATCTGGAAGCACCCATCTGCGATGTAGGCGGGATGTCTGACGCCACGAATTTCTTCCATTAGGTTCCCTTGCAGCCGAAACATGGATTTCGGTACATAGATGTCCATACTCTGAAGAGGGCAATGTGACGCCGCCCAGCCACCTGACTACCTCAACCTTTACAGCCCCGCATGAGTTAAACAAGGGGGAGGACTGGTACGATTTGTACGGAGTACTAGTCATGACTATGCGCCATCATATTCTCGCTATAGGTATCGAGCTTTTCAGGCGCTAGAGTCTTTAATCAATGCGTTCCGTTGCTGTTTTGTAACTTCAAATCCCCACGATGGCCGTGGAGTTTCGATTCGGCATTTGTATGACCTGACTCGCTATCCTCATCCCTAGTGAAATGACAATTAGGGAATGCCTTATACGTTAATGCTTCTGAGATACTTAGCCACTTCAATGTGCCTGACAAGGCTACAAGCTGTCAACATGCTGTAAGGATAGAACACCCGTCGCTTTGTTTTGTTTGCTTGGATATAGCTTAGTGAGCTGACTCGATTGTGGGGCTCATGTCATATTGACGGGGCTCTCGTCGTTTCATTCAGCCGCGATTCAGGCGATGGTTCGCGCACCGAGTTGACTTAAGAGCAAAATGCGGCTCAACTGCTCTGAGGCTGCCTCGTCTGCCTTGTCTCCGTGAGAGTGCGGAGAAGATTCTCAATTGAGCTCTTTTGCCCGATGTGTATGTAATATTACACGTGATTTCCTTCTCAGGCATTTACGCGTCGCACAGCATGCAGAAAGTGTCTTTAACCTTTGACCTTTTGTATTATACGTGCATGTAAGACAGCCCCCTACAGACAAGCCTTGGCATAGAATCGACTCCGGTTCACCAACAAATTGTTTCTAAATGTATTAACGGGATCTCATCAGAATCATGTCAATAGTCGCGACTCTGCGTGTCCGATAATTATGTATAGTCTTTTTACATTCCCATCTACCACCCCCCGAAATGCCCGTTCTTCTTGCATCGAGGAATGGCCTTCATGCTTCATACCGAACAATAAACACCGACAAAACTTGAAGGGAGACCATTGAACTTAGGCATTATCTTACTTGACTAACCCCGCATTATTATTCTAGACGCTTCGATGCCACCACAAGGTATCCCTGACTCAGTACGGTGCTCCTCTTGTTTACTTGAAGCTAGCGCGCATCCCCCCAGTTACCTACATGCATATAAACAAGTGCAGTGCCTGCGGCCCTCTCCTACCCCAGTAAGGCAGATTGATTCCAGTCCGCGACCCAGAAGGCGATCAAAAGAGATGAAAAGCTCCTCTTTGGATGATCGTCACTTAACGTGTAAAGTGCGAGGCCTGACAGGATAACACATGTTGGCGGAAACAGCCTTGGCCCGCCTGTCAGCTAATGGATGTTCCAAGCTAAGTTTACACACGAAGATCCTGGTACCCAGAAAGAGTATAGCCAAATCACAACTATTAAATTCTCTTTACAGATATCTTCATCTATACTCAAACCCATACCAATACCTATACCTGTACCTCTACTTGTATCTATGCCCATACCTGTATCCATACCCATGTCCCTGTTCAAGGCAATGTCCAAATCCAGACACCCGTAAATATAATTCCAAGGCATTTCGTATGTAAACATACTCCAGTGCGGTGGCCAATCTCTCAGCTTTTAGCCAGCGCTACTGGGTTGAGGACTATCACTGGGCTGGCAATGATCACTAATGGAAGGAAAATTGGCGTCGAAGTTGCACAGAATTTGTTGTATACGCCTTTTCGATTCAGCAGGGATCTGTGCTTGCCCGTACCCGGGAGGATGGTTTCGGTCCATGTCAGAGAGAAAACGGTCGAGGCTGTACGACGAGGGGTTTCGGTCATCGACGGTATTGCAAGTCATGGTTCCCTCCTCACTATTGGTACTGGAGAGAAAGAGGTGTGTCAGCCTGCTAAACATAAACATCCAGTATTTGAACATATCAAATATACCTTGGGCCTTATATAACCGCCGATCTTAGGAAGCGGCGGAAAGCTACATCCCAGTCTCTGACACCCATGCGTAGGAATGATATAAGGTGAAAGAGGGGGGGGGGCTTCCCTTAGCAGCAGCTATGGGGGGAATGAATATCGCGAAGTAGAGAATGAAATCGGACAGAGGAAAACTTTGGTAGTGTTCAAGATGATACTTACACATGACTTCCGTTAAGCCCAAGGGTTGATAGAATAGACATGTTAAATGAGTGAGAATTCGGGAGAAGGTAGTTGTGAATGGTATAGGGAAATTAAATAACGGGAGGATAAACGATCTCAGTGTCTCTAACAGAAGAGACAGTGATGACGATTGTGCTACTGATGAATCAATCAAGAGAGAAGCGAGAGTAAGCAGCTTTTTATATGTCAGGAGCCCGGGGTCTTTCTGCTATTCTAATATGTAGACACGAACTGAACCAGGAAGCGGGAGAGAGCCGGTGGTCCAATTTGCGATTAAAAGGAAATGGTGACGTTGGCCGATTCACCGTGTCCCGATAGTTCCCAGCCCCAGTTCTGGCATAGCTTGACGGATCGCCACCTGCATGCCAGTACTGATCACGGTCCGCAACTGTTGGAGACCCCCCTGGCGCCTCCCCTGGTCGCCCAAAGTCGGGGAACAGAAGCCGGTGGATCGCGTAAAATATGCAAGTTATAGACTAGTGTGGATATTCTACACTGGCAAATAGTGGGATTGGACTTGTTCTGCTGTTTATTTGTTTTAACTATAATTAAAAAAAGAAGAAGAAAACACCCTTGCAGATACCCTAGTAGGAATAGAGTGGCTCGTGCAATAATAGTAGTGGTGGACGTGTAGGTATTGGCTACAGCTGACTGTCAACCCCTCGCTCTAACCCTGGACGCCTACTTATCAACGGACTCATGCCTGGGCTCTACCCTGGTTACCTGGACACTCTCCAGTAGCTTCTTTGTTCGATTCGATACCCCATGCCAGCCCGGTAGAGCTGGTCTTGGATTTTCTGAGAGGGATCTCAAACCACCGCCGGACCCTCTTTACCTAAACGGCCTCTGTGGAGGATCTCGCCTTGGTCTCGGCGCATCGTTTCTCAGGATAACCGGTTCGTTGTTCATCGTTCTGTCGAGTCAGGCTTTTGAAGGCAGCCCAGAGCTGTTCAGCGAATGTACGGTCTCAGGCTAGATCCATATCGGAAGACGCCCCCTAGTGGTACAGGAACGTCAAAGAGAAAAAAAAAAATCCGTCGTAGCATGGAGAAGGGACAGGGACCGGGGCGCGTCTACCGCCTGTCTAGTTTCCGATCACACTCCATCTCTGCGGCTGGGGGTCACTCAGGCTGCGGTGGGGATCGAAGGCCGAGTAAGTCGTCCCTCTGAACCCCCCGGACCGGACACCCCAGCGGAAAAAAAAAAGAAAAGGAAAAAAAGAAAAAAAGAAACATCATCGCTCTTGTGGCCCCACTCCAAAACCCGTATGTAGTACTCGTACTCGGGGGGTCTCAAAAACGACCGCGTTTCCCGTCCCAGCTCCACTAGGACGGGGGCACGTTGATTAGCAAAAGGTCCGTTGATTCGCAAAAAAAAGATATATTGCTTATAGTAGTGCATACCATACAAAGGAATGTACCTCACAAACCACCAATTTTACGATTCCTAGAGAAAAAATACTATCAGGCTGCTGCTTATTGTAAGGCGATGCTAGATTTAAGTGAAATAGCCTTTTTGCGTGTAGAAATGGTGATTTATTATTTCGATACTTCATTTTGTATGGCATGCACACTAAGACCGAAGTATTTTGCGAATCAACGACCTTTTTGCTACTCAACGACCCCCCCGACATAGTGGAGCTAGGTCGGGAAACGCGGTCGTTTTTGAGACCCCCCGAGTAGTTTGAGCCAAACTGGCGGGGTCCAGGCTTTAGAACGTTGGATGCCGGACCGCATTGCTGGTCCTGTCAGAAGAGGAGGGACGGGGCTCGGGGATGGCCGTCATCTTCTGGTAAAAGAGCGTTGCTGAAATGATTCGAACCGGTTTGCGGTGCCGTATTTCAGGATACGAATTTCGCCAAGAATGACACGATGCCGACTGGATTGCAACGAGTACCTATTATGTGGTAGATTGCCGAGTACTATCTATTCAGGCACCAGCAACCCGCCGGAAGAAAAAAAACTAAGGCCGACTGCATTGCGGCACATTGGGAGACGGTAAACACAGAATTGAAGCCATCCGGCAATGACAAAGTAGCGTATCGTTAGTAAAAGCTAGTAGCCGCCGGGAGAGAAAATACGTGCCATTTCAATTACGACATATTCGATTGAGCCGTTACGCGCTGCCTATTTCTCTTGTCTACTTAGACTGCATCGTGCCGAATACATGCATTGCGAATAGAAGGGATAGAGGTAGCGCATTTGCGCAGAAGAGCATATTGCCGATGCGATTTCGTGGCCAAACGCAGAGACTGTGTTAGGCTTGTTCGTTTGGTAAAGGGTGGGTTGCTGTGTGTGTCATCTTTCACGTGCACAGTTTCACTCTCGCTACATATTACGCGTCGCACAGCATGGTGTCGCAGCTTTTCTTAACCCTTTAACGTTGATCACACGTGCATGTAAGACAATCATATCAACTGCAATTCCCCAATGCCTTTTTCCGAATGCATCATCGAGCTCCTATCAGATCCAACATCGTCGTATTTACACTCTCAGGCGAAGACCAATATCTGCATCAAAACACCCTTTCTCAACTATTCCCGTGATACCAATCCGGAGTGACATAGGGGTTGAGCGGGCTTGGGGTTGGCGACAATGGCAGGCGGCGCAAAAGCACTCCTGGAAATGATGGCGACCTGAAGAGTCCAAGAAGGCTTCTACAGGCTTTTGTGTGTACAAGTACGAGTACACTTCCATTTGGGCATTGCCCAAAGAGGCAGGGGGCTGGACGCCTTGTGGGTCGCGGGTCGCTGAGCTTGCGCTTACCAAAATAGGCAAGCGCAGATTTCACGGCATCAGTACTCGTACTCCGGAGTATGGCGGGAACACGCCAACCAGGCCTCCGATAGACGCGAGAAACACAGCTTTTAAGATCAATGGATTCGTTACAACAGCACGGCGCCCTCAACTGTCGTGGATGGCGCAGGCTAGCCATCGGCAGCACCGCACAACTGGATTGCCGCACTTGACAGCCCCGGCAAATACGCGCCAGAGCACTACTCTGCTGCCACGCCCTCACTTTGGGGGGGTCTCACCATGATTTGTTCTTCTTTGAGCACGGGGATTTGGGAGCAAGCAGAATAACATCGCAGACGTAAAAAAAAAAATTATCTCTGCAAATAGCTATGCAATGACCATGACCTATATCCAATACTAATAAACCTATGTATAACTCCAATACATTTCGTATGTAGACGCGCTCGCATGCAATGGCCCAGTCTCTCAGCTTCTAGCTGCGACAAGTAGAGTCGCTGCGATGAGGAGGGTCGGTGCTAGTGGAAAATTTGGCCTCGATGCTGCGCAGCAATTCTTGCATTCGTTCTTCCGATTCGGCGGGGCTCCGTGCTTGTCCGTATCCGGGCGGGTGGTTTTGGTCCATGTCAGAAAGGAAGCGGCTGAGGCTGTACGAGGGTTTGTGATCATGAACGGTTTCGTTGGCGGCGACGGCATCGTCATTGCTGGCGCTAAAAACAAATAAGGCTTGTTAACTCTTGAATTGTGATGAGTAAATGAGAACATCAAATTAATGAGAGAATGAATGATGAAGAATCGTGGGCGGGAGGTTGTATCTTCTCCTCCGAGTCGTCCATAGGACCGGAGAATAGGAGTAATATGAACGAGGGTTGATTCCGCATACAGTGACCATGGAAGAATTGATCATCGAGAGGCCAAAATAAATAAAATAAAACAGAAAACTTAGAAGTATAAGAACTAATCTCTAAGACCGTACATACACATTGCTGCCATTATAGGCACGAGTTGATGAGTCGGGCATGCTGACGAGTGGGGAGTTCCTTAGATGGAGGAGTTGTAAAGGGCGTAAGCAAATAAAAAGAACTACAGCCTCAGCTGTCTCAATGCGTAAAGGAGAAGAGATGGCGATGTCGATTGTTTTAATGATGGATCGATCAAGAGAGAGAAGCAGGCGCGAGGTATATATTTGTGTTGTCTGTTCACCCTAGGCACACGACATGGCCGAATCTGGGCATCGATACACGATGCATCGAGTAGTGTCTTTGAGGATGGCAGGCTAAAGTAGCCAGTACCGCTGTCCGCTGGCAGAATCGTGTGAGGAGCGCTAGTATCGTGTACCCGCAAGGCCAGCAAAGAAGGTCAAATGTAGCCTTTTAGCGGCTCCACTCCACTCGACTAACCTTGGGCCTAGCCTGCCTAATGAGAAGAGATTGGAAAAAGAAACCCAGACAGCAAATCAACTCCCCTGCCGTCATGCAGCTGCTGGTGTGTGTAAGGAATGAAACCCGGGAAGCGAATCAACTCCCCTGCCGTCATGCAGCTGCTGGTGTGTGTGTGTCGAGCGGGGTGTTCCGGCGCTGATGAGATGAGAAGCTCTGGCCGTTACAACCGGATACCTATGTTACGGCTGATCGATTTGTACTCCCTTGAAAGCTAACGATGAAGCCTTTCCAGCAGAATGCGCACCTCAGTAGATGAGTGGAACAGTGCTAATTGTATTGACGGGCTTGCTCAGTAATTACTCGGCCAGGAATGAGATTATGATGTGGCGTAAGCCAGCTACATTATACTTGACTTGTCAGCGTTTTACAAAATAGCTTGAGCAGCGCCTTAGAGAGGCACACTATGAAGAAATTTACGCATGTGAAGTGCCAGGTTACGCTACAAGCTGTTGTGTGTTGAATGTATATAAATGTATACTGAGACAACATAAGAAGACTACAATCTTTGCAGACATCTCGGTTCCAAAACCGGGGCTGGAGTGCCTTGCTACCATTGCCCTCGCTCTCATATACATCGATGGATTTTGGTGCTGCGTGTGGTGGTTCGTCTGTACCTGAGGTAGCATAACGGCGTTCGGGCAGCAAATGACCCGCGATTTCAGCGATATGGACAGAAACCCCACGGAACCCAGTCGCAGGTACTCGCTGTGCAGTAGTAGCCCTCTGCTAGGCGGTGGTGTGGCCGCTCCCGAGGATTGGGCGGTTCCTCCCATTTCTCGAACGCCTTGTATGCTGCCTAATCCTCACAGCCCTCTATACGAACGTCACTCCGAAATTGGTGATACGTACCTACCTAGTACAAGGTCGCCAGACAGCCCTCTATACGAACGTCACTCCGAAATTGGTGTACGTACCTACCTAGTACAAGGTCGCCAGACACCTGACAGGAGCACCAATACCGCGCAGTTGGAGACGGCAAGGCATGAGAAACGATGGTATCCTACATTCATTAAGCAACACGGGCATTTCGAAAGTCTCCGATAGCATGGCGCCTCTGGTATTTTCTTTTATTACCTTCACACGTCATGTTCGTTGCGTAGATGCTACATTTGATCATCTGATAAATTTTGCTGTGCCTTGAATGTATTAGGATGCGTCCAAACCCATTTTTTGACGATAGCCGAACTTGATCCAAGGTGCAATGGTAATGAGTCGCCGACAGAGGTACTGCACTTTGAGAGTGCCAACATCTATCAGAGTTGCCACAGCGTATCAGATCCAATGTGATGGTCGGCGAGCCTTGTCTAACGGCTCCTTCAACTGCTCGGCATGTCTCTCATACCCAGCACCCGAGCTTTCCTCTCGGAGGATTTTCGGAAGGGATGTCCGGATGGTCCTTTTTCCTTTTTCCTTTTTGACTAAGCTTCGGCCTTTGTCGCGATCTGGAGAAGGCGCGATTCCGAGGAGACGCCAATTCCCCACGGCACCCAAATATTCGTTCGCGCCACCGGTACACTGATCTGATTGGGGTCGCCACAGATTTCATCAGAGCGCACGTGCGACCAAGCGGGCTTTGCAGAGAAAAAAAGGAAGACCTGGCCTGTGTTGCTCCCAAGCTATGCGACGTTTCACCCACCTCAAAGATTACACCTTATTTGTAAGCATCGGCCTACCTGGAGCTGTAATACGGGACGCGTACTGCAGATGCAAATATTCGTAGTAATGTCTGTAAGCTGTGTTTTTTCTCTTGGGCACGTCTGCAAAGGTATCCCCAACCTAGCTTGCTCTCATGTATGTACATTGTGGCGTTGCGTGTGGTGGTCATCTATACTTGATGCAGCGCGACGGGGTCCAGGGCAGCAGATGGTCCGCGATGCTCAGTTTACCGATAGAATTTTCCTCGAAATCGGTAGCTTCCTCCAACGTGAGACAAGGCAGCGGAAAGGCAACACACGCGGCGCTGCTGCGCAGCACTTGAGGGATGCTTAATGGCCTTGTTGAATTGACTCGTCTCACACCATCTGGTAATCCACGAGTCAGACAAGCGCAGCGTGAGACAAGAACCCAGTGATCAATGGAGTTCCAACCCCGAACCATTGGATAGTTAATCATAAAGTTTGACGTGAATCAATCTCCAAGCGGGGGCGGAGTCTGCGACAACGTCCAACTTGACGCATTATCTAAAATCCTTTTGCGAAATAGTAGTGACAAGCGTTGAAATGCACCCATGCAAAGCTCTGCAACGCTCGAATCTTCCAACAGCTTTTAAGCGAAGCAAGGCTCTGCCACTGGCACTAGTATGGGAAATGGCTAGCCTCCAGCGCCAACAAAGCCAAGACATCGCATTGGACGACACATGAAGGCGGAGGGCACACCTCATTTAAGCCACCTAGGCAACTAGGCAACAGCCTGTGTCCAGATTCGGCATACATAAAATGGTGACCCCCTTGCAAAACCCCTCAGATTCCTCTTGAGCAAACATCACCGAACTCAATGCCAGAGGACTTATTGTCGGATTACACTATGAACTGCAACAAGTCAGATCTACTGTTATGTTCCAGAGAGCCCCCTTTCTGCATATTATTTCGATACTTTGTTACGCTGCCTCCTGAAAGTCTCAAGCTCTGAGCTCTTTTCGCGCCAACTTACCTACCCGAACCACAAGCCCAGCTTTTCTGGATATTTTCCGATGGAATTCACTTGGGCAACGAGGATTGTCCTGCTAAGCAGTCATGGATTTGGTTCCCTGAGCCTCGGTAAAGAGCTATCGTCTTAGTTTATGGATCGACCGCCGCTGGTTCTCACTACGACTTAGCGTCCGACGAGTACTGTGCTCTTTGGATAATCAGCCAGCATTAGTTCTTTTGTTGGTTTATTTTCATGTCAACCTAAGAGGCTATTCTGTTCGTCCACATACATATATCTTAGCCAAAAGAGGGTTCAGGATTAAGTTCTAAAGCCCCCGACCGGTGATTTTCACGAGAATATGGTATTGTACGCCTTGCTCACAGCGGAACGCCTCAACTCCCACACACAATGGATGTACCACGATGCCAGTCTTTTTCTCGCTGAAAGCTTTTATCGGCTTCAGGCTTCTACACAATACAGTCGACTCAACAAACACTATAGGCTATCACGATATATAAGGCTTGAAAGGACAAGATTTGGGCTATTCTCATGGTCCCTTGTTGCATTAGTGAAATGGGGTTCATTGTACGATAAGACCATCGACGAGTTTCATTGATCTCTGCCTCGCCCAATGGAACCATACTCGTTGCGGGAAAGCCTTTTGCCTGAGTGTTGGACGACAGTCCTTATGTTTGAGCAATACACATTTGTTCACACTAAAGCCCCATCGGAACGAAAAGATCTTGTTTGAGCAAATTCTCATCCAAAAGGAGGCCCTACTCGTGGTCAAACAGGACTCTCTTGTTTGGGCCAAGCCTTCGCTGCTGTTGCGCGAAAGGGGCACTCTATTTCACCCAAATCCGCGTCTCTTGGATTAATTCTAGCCGAATATACTGATCCAACCTCACTTGGTATATGCAGATGAGTACATGTGTGGTTTCCTTACTCCAACACTCCGCTTGCTCTACCACCCACCCCATTCGCCTTACAGTTGTGCTCTACTCACTTTGGTAGTTGAACAAAATCCGAAAGCAAACGAGCCTCTGATTTGAAGTCTGGAGCTCGGTGTAGCCGGTTCTGACATTATCAAGCATGTTTTATACACAGTTCCCCAACTAGACTAGGGTGGCTTCAAGTCTACTTGGTAGTTCGCTCAGTTTCTGTGGCCTCCAACTACATTTACACATACCTGGTACAGAGAGCGCAGCAATCATACATATCCCAATCGCCGCTGCGTCAAGCTATCAGCCGCATACATCTACGTCCGAAACGCTCTGGTAGTTCTACCTTAGCCACACTTGTGTCATGTCTTATGGTCTATTCCATTGGAGGTTTTGCTATAATCCATCTACGTCTCTCTGTTCGTAGGTCCATGATTATCTCAACTCTTTGCTTGCTCTTATGTATGTACCAGATGGTCATTACCCCACAAGTACAAAGTGCATGTATCGCACTAGCACAAGGCTCTAGGCCCGGACCGTTAAAACCCACTCAAAAAATAAGTGGAATTAACTTTAAGTTGATTGGGCCAAACTGGGTGGGGTTCAAAAAGCCACTAAAAGAATAAGTGGAAATAACTGAAAATTCTCATAGTAAATTTTCAGTTATTTCCACTTATTCTTTTAGTGGCTTTTTGAACCCCACCCAGTTTGGCCCAATCATAGCCATCTCCAGTCTCGTAATACGCTTGTGAAGCCTCGTGAGGACACACACGGTGGCCGCTGCCTCCTCTCATCTCTCGAAGCAAGTCAGCGGAGAATTACCACATAGGACTCACTGAGCGGAAGATCACTGTAGAACGAGCTATAGCTTGTCGCCTGGGAATAGCCAGCTACAATAGCAATATTATTAGGCCAGAGACTCGGAAGAAATCTCACCCCCTCATCATCAGCTGCTGATAATTAACCAGCTGCTCGGCAACGCTTCATCTCAGGCAAGTGCCTCTTCCGGAGTTCCTTCATACCATCTGGGCTATGTTATTTAATTGTTTGATATCCATGAAGCATGAAGGAGTTGGTCCTCTCTACAAGTGCTTGCCGTACTATCTACATAGCTTGATCTTGTCAGGGTTTATATGATATATTAGGTCACCACTCAGTCCATTATGTGGCCATTGAACTGATATAATTGTTTCGCGTAGCTACTAGCTTATGAGCGTTTGTCGGAGCTTTTGCTTTGGGATGTGTGCCAGTGCTGGTCACATGTAGTAATCATCGAGATGTACTCGTACGTGGGTGCATACATGTATGCATGTCCCAAACCTAAAAGCGGGGCCCACGGAGAACTCCGTGCCCCCGTTTTTTGTGTGAACAATTCATGGCAGGCATGCAGGCTCCTGAGTTAGCAAACGGCAGGAGAAGAGCGAAACCTCACTTAGGCAAAGGGCACGAGGTATTGATCATCATCCCGCCCTACATTAGATTGAATGCTAGGAAGAGGCGTGATTAGCATGCGCGAAGGTGGATTTGATGGAAAATATATCCACGAGCAGTCTAGAGTTATTGGACATCAGGGTATCAAAGAGATCTATTGAGTGTTTGTACGAGTCTTTTGCTTCTACGGCTTCTGTCTCATATACACTTATCCGTATGTATATATACATGTATCTTTCGTCGCTACTTGTCCTTGTCTAAGGTACGTAAGCAATATGTCGAGAGAAGTGCCGGTAGAATACATGTATACTCTGTACCCCGAATTGATGTATAAATTAGGTGAGCAATACTCGTTGCAAACACCATGTTGCTGAATTTATAGATGCATCTTGAAACATCTATACGACGGTTGAATACATTCGAAACGTTGATTCTATCAATGGAACCGCTGAGGGTGTTGACCGCAGGGTAACCCCTGACCGATCTGTCTCTGCGGATCTTGCAAGAAGTATATAAACGAGGTCCTGCCTCCAACTATTTGACTAGATAACTAAGACCTTTACAATACAACTTATTATACACATATTATATCACAATAGAGGGAGCTTAGCCATGCGGGCCGGCTGCCTCCATTGGCGGCCGCGCTATGGGTGCTTGCTGTAGTCTTAGTCTTGGACAGCTTACAGCAGCCCCCACTTGCGGCCCTGAGAATGAATTCCGGGCACAAGAGAGGACGCAGACTTTGGATCCTTGGTGATGCGGGAGTAGTTTACAGCAAAGAGCGTTTTTAGTCTCGTAATGAGCAGCAGAGCCAAGACACTTCCCACGATATGGCCGAAGGCTTCGCCGACAGCTTCGTTGATGGAGGCAAAATCATGAAGATAAGTTGGGACCTTTCAAGATTTGCTCGTACTCCCCCCCGTGCATACCCAGCTCGCTGATAACCTTAGTTTCCCTTACGCTGTCGATGGGCTCGGCCAACTGCAGCACAGGTATGAAAGAGGCACGATTAAGTTGAAGTTGATGCCGCGCACTATAGTATTCTGGGAGATATCGATACCTATTGTGGCAAACATGGCCAAGAGCATTTGAAGCAGGCTGGTGATGTTGATCCAGGAGTTTCAATCATTAATTCCTTTGGAATCAGCTATCTCATTATCATCGTCTGAATCCTTGATGAGCACATTGAGCTGCCGCTAAACGGTGCGTCCACACGGCGGAGACGGGCCATTTCTTCCCAATCTCATCATTGCAAAAGCTGTCCCAATCCATTAGTAAGTAGATACCGGGTGCCAATTGCCTGCTATGGTCTCAGAAATGTTGGCATCCCTTTAAGAATATTGGTCAGTTCCTGCTGCCTACCATCCGACGACAAGTGAACAAATGGTTTCCTGTGCTATCGCAGAATCATGTATTCATCTAGATCAGAGTCTATGAGTTCCTTGACAATGCCTCATAATGGCTTAATTACCATCGTGCTAGCGAAAATTGACTGAAAACAGTGACAAACTGTTAGCAAGCGCCAAATAGAGCTATAACGAAGCGGTGATGACCTTGAGAATTTTGGGGCTGTCACCTTCAAGGTATATATCACTGCTACTGTGATCATAACCATCTCTTTCTAAGTCATTAACATCATCTCTTTATAAGAGGAGACAAAGTCACAAGGTAATATAAACATCATTCATAGATACCTATCATAGATGTATAGATGAAAGATTCCTGATACATTCTGTCCATATGCATCCTTGCAAGCAGCGGCACAGTTCTTCATTGGCTTCTAGTTTCCATGAGGGGGGTCGCTGCTTGAGCAAAATTGAGTGTCAAGGTTACACAATTCTTTGGCCATATGCTCTTCTGCCTCAACAGGGCTCCGTACTGGCACATGCCCTGGCGTATAGCTGTGATCTGCTAGGTAGCGAATGAGGCTGTATGGGAGATCACAGCTACTGGCAGAGCGGGTACCATTTGTGTTAGCCGGGGCCTCGTTGCTGCAAACGACCATTTCGTTAGCCCTTGATCCTCATTGAAGATGTGATCACACCGCAAGTTGTAAGGTATAACATAAAAATTTTCGTACAAAACTCGATCCTCGTTTTTGCCTGAGATTTATCTGCAAGTAAGTGGACGATGAATGTAAGAGTAATCTGCGCTCGCAGCAAGGATAAGGGGAAACGAATGTCTATTATAAAAGAAAAATAAAAGAGATAGAGAAACTGAAACGCCTTTGAGATGACACCTACATATTGCCGTCGTTGGAAGCAAGATGAGTATATGAGTCAGGCATATCGACAATCGAGTCCTTGACAGATAGGAAGGCAAAGTACGTAGGTTTAGATATAGAGTTGTTATAAATTTTGGCAATATGATAAAGAACAGATAGTAATGGGGGTCTTATATGGCCTTGCAGCATTCGAAGATGTCTCAGGGGATGCGGCGGGCCATTGAATACTCCTCGTACTTGGCTGAAGAGTTGGATGGACTTTGTTGGGCAATTTCCAGGAACGGAAACTAGTCTGGAATACAACATACATTCAAGGCGTCCAAGAGGGTTAACCACAGCCCACTTTAGGACATACTACTGGTATTTCAAATATTTGTAATTATCGGCCTGTGGAAATCAACCCTAGGCACTGGTGGCGCACGGCAAGAAAATGAAGAAGAAACACGTCGGCTGGGAGACTTTTATTTAATGTGCTACACAACAACACATAGGTAGTGTCTCACTCCTAGTTACGCTGCGGAGCGCTGCTGCTCGAGAAATTCATCTCAAACTTGCGCAGTTCCTCAAGCATACGTGTTTCTGCTTCGGCCGGACTTTGCTCTTGCCCATAACCGGTTGTATGAGTTGGTTCGGAAAGGAAACGATTAAGGCTGTACGAATGGCCGTGGCCATCAACGGAATGGGTGGCATTGGTAGTAGCTCCAACTTCAATGCTGCTTTAATCAGAAGGTCTCAGTTAGCTTTTAAACATGACGAGTGAATGTGGTGATCGACATTGAAACATGTTAAGTTCTATATGTCATGGTGTCAATCATGCAATATAATGTGAACATTATTCTGAATTGACAACTATTCACATACGGATGCTTGACGAATATTTGGGAAAATGTATCCGCCACATCCATGACAGGAACAAATTTATCTTAAAATGAGGAAGAGAGAGAGATGAGACGTCTTTTAAATAGCACATACGCATTTGTAGCATTATAAGTGATACGAGCGGATGAATCAGGCATATTTCGAAGATGTGTCGAAGAAACTGACAATTGAAGAGAGTTGATGATATAGATAGCTAAGCAATGGTAGCATGTATAATAAGAGAAGGCGATGGAGATCGTTGTTCAGGTACAGTGATGACGAGGGAAAGAGATGGAATGCAGTATTTATATTTCCATGGTGAAAACCAAGACAGTCATTTTGTATGCTTGAGAAAGCTCTAGGAGTGTTCCTCCCTACATGCACATACTTGCCTAGCTGTTCAGGTCCATGGATGCGCCCCACGAGCAGAAAACTGTCAGCAGAGCCAGCAGTACCAGGTTCCGAGTAGCGGTAAAGGTACTCATGATAATCCATAATAGTAATAGCGGCATTACCAAGCTCTGCAATGATCAGGATACGCAATCGCTTGTCGGCTTGTACGCAGCCTAACTGTCTTGTCCTGTCTCCACCGCACCGCTGACATGGTTTGACAGGGGTTCGGCTGGCTCCACTGTTCCAAGAATGAGATGGTTCATTGGTTTATTTGATTTCTTTGAGTGCCGCGAAGGCAATGTACGTACTGTACTGCGCCGCACATGCTTGAGCGTGACCGTACCCGCACCCCTTTCATAGCAGGCTAAATTCTTTTTCACTCAACTGTCTCCCTTCAGTGGCACCACACTCGGCTTCCATCGCCAATCTTCAGCAGCAATGAGCACCGCGCTTGAGCAGCATTGGGAAACTGAACTGCAGTCCCAGAGGAGGCGGCTTTTGGGGCGCAGGTATCAGCTCGCCGTTAAGGAATTAGGCTATTCGTCGTTTCAGGACTGGCTCAAGTCGGAGAATGGACGTTACAGGGACCAGGCACTGACTCGATATCTTACAAAACTCGGGCCAATACTTAAAGAGTTTGAGGTTTTCGTGCGGTCGATAACGACAAGCAAATTTTGCGAACATCTGGGTAGTTTGCATATAAGCATACCCGCATGTGCACCTTCTAGCTGCGACTAGGAGCGTCGCCGTTCAAGGAAAATTTCTCCTCAAATTTGCGTATCTCTTCAAGTACAGTCGTTTCAGATCTAGTGGTAGCCTGTGCTGGCCTGCGGCAGGGTGGATGGTTGCTCGCACCGGAGAGGTAGCGAGTAAGATTGCACGAGGAGCCAGTGTCGCCAGTGGAATTGTTGGTACTGACGATGACTTCAGTTTCAGTGCAACTATAAATCAGAGTGCCTCGTTAGCTGTTAAAAGTTTATGAGCACATGTGTCTGTTTTACACTTAAATTTGTCAAGTGCTATGTGCTTTTTTAATATAATGGAGGACAATGTGCGGAGAGCCATATGCATACAGATGCAAGATGAATACAAAAGTAAAAGGCCTCTGCTACCGTTACGGCGGGAAGCATCCACAGCAGAAAAATGTTCAACGGTGACAGATCGAGAGATGAAAGGTTGTTAGGGGGAAGAGAGGGCATTTAATAAGAGAAAAGAACCTACGTATTGTTGCCTTTATGGGCAACACAAGTGCATGAATGGGGCATGTTGAAGGTCAGTTACTCAAGAGGTAGGCAGGTAAGATAGCGTAGGCTATGAAGTTGGTCCAAACAGTGGCGATGTGTGCGAGTGGAGAGACGAGGATGTTTTGTTTTTACAGAGACGATGAAGAGGAGAGCAAAGGGTATTTATATTCTTGTTTATAAATAACACGAGCAAAATGCCTTGCGGCTTTTTTACTTAGAACTTTGGCCCAATTGACTATGCTGGGATATCCTGGATCTGTTTAATATAAAAGCAATTTCTACGGCACTCTCTTGCCACTTGCCATTGTCCTGTGAGAATGATGAGATGGCTCACCGAATGCGGCACAGGAGGCCTGATGGCACACCCGCCGGCTTCCAGACCCGTTGAGCCGCATGATGTTTAGTGACATTTAATGTTTTCTATATGTAGAGTGATAAAAAGGATTGATTCTTTTCGTATATGAGCAAGGGACAGGTCTAGTAGCATTACCCACAGCAGCTACTGCACCACAACTGCTTCGACCTACTTCAGGAGGGTGTGCAAGTTTATGCCTCGATATGAAGTATATAAGATTATATTGCGTCTACTGATCACCTGTGGCAAAGGCCGGGGTTTTTTGGGGGAGCACAACAGCATAAGCTGTTGCTCTAATGCATGGGGCGTGAAATGGTTTCATCAATCAGGCTCACACTCTAGGTTTATACCATCTTATGTTTACCTATTTACGCTACAAGGCATGAATAATAATGATAATAATAATTATAAATAAATAAATAAAAAGTGAATAAATCATGGAATCAGCGTTCGTTCGTTTGATCCATGTGCAATGCTACTGGAGCTGTATGAATCCACCTTCGATTGTTTGATCCCAGCGGTGGTAGGGGCGAAAGGACGCCGGTAAGTATGTCAGTACGACTTCAAACTCCGATATCCAAGCTCCCTACCGCTATACGACTATTTTTATGCAGCTTGTTCACTTTGAGAGCTTACATATAGGTCATCTCTCAAGGGGGAAATAGCAGCCTCTAAGCAGGAACTGGGAAAATCGGAAATTAGGATCTAAAGGTAAATATCGCGTGACTGACTTCCTGGGAAGATGGATTTGCAAGTGGCAAGCTGAGGCATCAACAAGGATATGCCCTCAATCATGTTGGTTACATTTTCCCAACAGGTTCGCAGACTTGTTCGCAACCTGCTCATCCGCATTGGTCAAACTAAGTTACGAGGAGCGTAGCACCAGGGTTACCAGAGACAATCCTGACTTATATAAAGATGCATACAAAACATACAGATGAAAATATTGAATAAAATAATTTTAAAATGAACTAAAATGAATGAAACCAAAAAATATCACAGAGCGCTCTGCTTCGCATTGGGTTGCATGCCAGCAACAAACCAGGCGGGTGCTGTGAAGCCAGCCAGGCCGCGAACCAACCGTTCGGGAAGAGCATACGCCCCCCCCCCTCCATACAAGCACATGGCCCCCCCGGTGATGGGGGGGAAACGGGGCTGGGCAAGGGGCACAAAAAATTAATCATCACCAGCCCGGAGGATCGAATGCCAGGAATATAATTAAAAAACGGTATCCTGGACTCTGGTGGCAGAAAAACATCCCTGTAAGCAGCTGGAGTAGGTATCAAAGCCATCTATGGGATGTTTGCATGGACTCTGATCCCAAGGTCGGTACAAACAACATATATTTATATCTCGGTGTTGAGGTATGATAAAAGGATCATGGTCAGGCTTCGAAGATGTTTCCGATGCTGCGTTCTATTCCAATCAGCAGCCAAGTACAGAATCCTTCAATCCATCGACGTAATAGGTAACAGCTGAAGGGGGTTGGACAGCATCAATTAGTAGGCTGCTCTTGGGACTGCAATCACGATTGGATTTGACCGTAGGGCTCCTTTTATCTTGTAGCATTTGGCGGGGGTTTAACATGTGATATAATACCCACTCCAAATGTTGGGGCTTTCTTTCCTTTTCTTCTTCTTTTTTTGTTAGGTTCGGAGACTTTTGTGTCTTGACTGTACCCAGGTGCATCGGTCACATCTCAGTCTCAGTGTAGTATTCGGGACGTTTTGTGCATTTTGAATAGCTGTAAAAGGCATCCATGCATGGACATCGGGAGAAGTAGAGCAGGCAGCCCGTGCTGGGAGGGTAGGTGGCTGGCTACACAAAAACCGCCCAGGCACTCTTGAAGTGTGTGTGTGTAGGCAGGGGGGGTAGGTCTTGTGCATATGGTGCCGGAATCGCAACGGGCTATCAAATATCCAATGGCAACCACGGTTGAGCAACACAAGAAAATTGTTGTAACACTATGATAGCATTTATAGCATGTGCATAAAGTTATCACACCGGTATTGTAACACATGCATCGAATTGTACCACAGTATTCAGGCATGCTCGTCGCCGCATCTGTCTGTGCAAGAAAATAACCGACGGAGTTTTTGCTAATGAACCTGCACTTCTACTACACGTGCACCTTGCAAATCACTTCCAATGTTCTAAAATCATTCGCCTATCCACTCAACATGGAAGTTTGAACGCCATGTTACCACCATGGGAATTTCGCCAAGTCGGCCACCTCCGTGAGCAACTGCGTCATGGATGCCTCCCACGGTCTCGTCATCTTGGACAATTGGCCACCACGACCACGACTGTAGGCGGCTCCTGGAATAAGATCAAGAATAGCGACAAACACAAATGCCAGATGTCTAATAACGTCCGCAATAGTAACAGATGCCTCGGCTGCATTACTAATCAGGGGCATTACGAGAGCAACAAGCTGTGACGGCCGCATCCGCAAGATCACGACCTTCGCTTAGACAAAACGCAGGATTGTTAAGACAAAGGTGGGATCTGAATGTTACAGGTCCAAAAGATTCCACCAATAGTCTTGAGCGGGTTCTAAGCCAATAACGAGAGGCAAGCTGAGGAAAATTAGACGAGCCCTGCTGGCTGGTCAGTCCATACAGGAGCGACGGAGGTAGCTCCGGGCTGCCCTCCTTTGCATTTGTCGCCCCTGTTGCCTTGCGTGTGGAGAAGAGACCCTTGTTCTTTTTTTCGTGCTGTGACGAGAAAGCCACACCGGTAAAGGCGACACCGAACCTTTGTCTATACGTCACACGGTCACACAGCGTGCGGTGGACATACTTTTAGAGACAATCCCGCAATATCTCGTCCTTATCCAAAACCAAAAGTACCAGGGGTTTGTGATACTTACCTATGGAGAATAGAGTGACTGCATTACAGTAATGCAACTTAATACGTAGTAAGGCTGACGTCGTTATATGCCATTGTTCTACCTATAAGGCAACAGCATTAGAATGTAAATTATTGAATGCAAGAGGATTCAAATGGAAAGTGCCAACGCACTGATTCCAGCCCCACGCTTACAAACATATATATAATAACTTTTGTATATTACCCAGGGGCAAATGTTGAACCCCGGCAACAGAAAGGAAAGGCAGAAGCTAATGAGACAATTTGATTAGTAGGAACAGTAGAGCGAGCATGATATAGCAGCAAGACACCCTGGTGGTGACAGGCTACCTTGTAAGCACAAACTCACAACTGACCGACGGTAGGGTCGAAAAAGGGTGTCAGTTGGGTACTAGACTGGGTCTATGATCATTTCAAGTTTGGGCACAGATAGTTGTTGACAAGAACAAGTCAAATGTTTGTACTTGAATAGCCATACTATAACTCATTACATATCTACATAACGAAGTCTGTATACACAAGCATATATATCTCCGATCGGTTCCATGTTCGCATACACTCATGTGCAGCGGCCTAGTTTCCAAGCCTTTAGCTGCGCTGTACAGCGTTGTTGTTTGAGGAAAATTTAATTTCGAAACTGCGCAGCTCTTCAAGCGTACGTTCTTCCGCCTCGGCCGGAGTCTGTACTGGTGCATAACCCGTTGTGTGACTTGGCTCTGCAAGGAAACGTTTGAGGCTGTACGAGGAACTGTGGTCGTCAGACGAACTGGTGATGCTGGTAGCAGTTTCAGCGTTGTTTCTGTCATAAATTAGTATTTTCTGGTCGTGCCTGAAAAGTTTCTAGACGTATGTTATAGTATATATGTAAACTTGTCAAGTCCTCTGTGCCATGATATTGATTATGAGCGGATAGCGAGAATATTACTTCTGTACTGGGAGAGAGCTATAAACCGATGCCAGGGAAATATAGGGGTAAATGTACATCCATGACAGGCACAAGTCTCACTAAAAGTAGAAAAGGGATAAATGAAGCATTCTCTAAAAAATACTCACCCATTGCTACCGTTATAGGCGACACGAGTTGATGATTCGGACATGTTAAAGAAGAAGTGCACAAAAGATAAACGGTTGAAGAGTGCTAAAGATGCAGGACTGAAGTAGAAAATGGTAATGCCACTGAAAAGAGAGGAGACGGCGATGGCAATTGATGAAGAGGCCAGGCGGAAGACAGTATTTAAGATACACGGAACAGTTGATATGCTTTGAGCCACTGAATCCGTGAGATCAGGGGTTCCCTCGCGATAGGATCCCACCCTTTGACTTTCGACCAGGACGAATTGACCTATGGCTAAATACAACAGATTATGACATTCATAGTCAGCTAGTTACCTGAGTCAATTAATATGAAGTATGAGCTAAAGACTGAATCATGTTCGTGATCAAGCCAATGAACAATGAATCATGCTTATAACCATCCCGAGACTCAATTTCGCCGCGCATAAGTGTCGTTTGGCTCTTTGCATAATACGGCCATTCTCTGAGCCTAACAGGAATTAATCGGAGATATTCCTCCGACTACTGTGAGCCAATCGGTGGTGGCTATATGAGATATAAAAGAGCTTAAGGTCTGGAGGGTGGTACACATACCGAACTCTTTGGTGTCATGCGAACGCGAGGAAGTCACATGTAGCCAATTACTTATCCTGTCAAAAACGGGGCTAATTCTGGGAATACCTACTGTACAGCCTTTCGAGGGAATATGGTAGTACAAACTTGCTCCCTGCAGGTAACTGCCTAAAATTTTCGCGGAAACAGAATGCCGAATGCCGCAAAGGGGCTACATACGTGTACATGTAAGGCAGAATGCGTATGAGCGAACCTTTTGTGTAACAGCAGCGCTGTCAGTCTTGCGGCCCGAACTGTGCCGCGTCTGGACAGAGCCTCAATGAAAAGAAGCTCCTAAGAGTATGCTTGCATTTCTTCTTAGGCTTTTCTCGCTCCTCAATGTTCTTGATCGTCTTCCTCTTGTTAATGAACCCATTCGGCAGCACGAGAATATCGACTGTGACGGTGGTATCTTAATACAAGTCGAGACTTACAATGACAAACGCAGTGAAGAGCGACTCTTACAGATATGGACATTAGTCCAGGCACTTGCAAACATCTCTTTGTAGTTGGCTACCCACAATGTCGTTGTCGGGGGCAATGATGGGCTCGCTGAGCCGGCCCCGAGATATGCGTCTGCATAGCGGCGAATGGCCACTCCTTCCCCGTTTAAAGCCTGCAGGTACGTTCTCGGCGTGGCAGCGCATTCTAAATTCTTCCCTTGGCATCCCCATGTAATCCACAACTTTCAATGCTCAAGGTGGCAGGCCCATCGTTGCAGAACCCCATCATTGAAGAACACATCCGCGTCCACAACCTTGTACTCGTTGCTTAACGTAAGCTGTAAGCCCCAGAATACGACCGCTTTAAGCTCTCAGTCTCTCTCCCAGTCACTATTTGTCAATTAAACAGCTTATTTCCAGGCTCATCGCCGGACCACATACTATTATTTAGTCTAAAATCAATGAAATTTCGTTGTAATAGTATCTAAACTTATCGTAGTTCTACGAACCGATAGAGAACAGAGATCGTTATCGGCGAGCATAGAAGCGAGCGTAAGACTTGAAAGAGCTTATACTCGTAGAAATTGCCAGTGATGCCGACAATACCATCGAGAGTTCTGGAGCCGTTATTCCCGCAGCCATGCAGTCCAAATAGCCCAGGTGTTCTTATTGAATATCTTGGTATCACTCTACGTGTGTCCAGAGGCTCTCAAAATGCTAAAATAGTCGGCCATGACAGCTTCCATCAAGGGTTGACTGAAAGCCATATGTTGGTAAAAGTATGAAGATTGTAGCAGGAGAAATCGGAGTAGTTTCATGATTTCGTTGCCAGAAATGGCACAACGAGTAGCTAAAAGGGTACAGTAGTCACCAAATATAACCTGCTGTGCCTTGTAGTGAGCCCTGGCTTGGAAACCTCTTAGCTTGAACTCAGCAGCGGAAATAGCAGAATTATGATGTTTGCGGTGATGTTGACGAGAGCACCCGCGTAGCGACAGAGATCATTGGCCTAGATCTTTACTGCTGCTTGGATGAAACTGAAGCTGGGTAAGGAATCATCCCAGGCACCACCATCAAAGCCAAGTTATATTCATTGCAAGCCTGGTATGTAGTGTTGCTTTGCTTAACCTACTTGACCAAACGAGGAGAGCTTCGATGACCCAGTGTTCTAAATAATTTCCGCAGCAAATTCGATAAATATGATACTGGTACCGCATTGGGGGCCTTTGCGAGGAAAAGTATAAGATCGCGGGTTACTGACAAGCCGTCCGCCGGGCTCGGGTTTTCGCGCCAGAGTCGGGGCGAGATGCGCTTTCACCGATGTCAAACGTCGTACACGTGTAAACTTCCTTGCCGTCACGATTATTAGAGGCGGCGAGGCTTCCCTCTAGGCTGTCTTCTGGGATGTTCTTGACCTGAGGCGGAAGTAGAGGCTGTGTAAGCCTTTTGACCAGTAGAAACGCATGTGAGCGAATAGTGTGGATAGTCTGGGAATCTGCGACCAAAGTCTCCAATTTTGCATCAAAGAGAATGAGCTAAAGGTAAGACTCAAGTTCCTTAGAATCTTGAATGTGTATTCAATTGTATAAATCCAATATTGCTTCGGTTTGTAGGCCATGACAGTCATATGCCTACTGGTCGTGCGAGGTGTTTATGATGGCGCCGCCACACAGCCACGCTGCATGCTCTTTAGTACGGCCCAATACGGTTTGATGCAAGGATCTTTGGTTTAGCAATTTCAGTTTAAGGTTAAATGGATACTTTGTTTAACCATAAAATCTTTTCGGTGGAGACGAACTGTGTATGTTGGTTCCTTGAGAGGAGCCGTATTGTGGACTTATACGGAAACGGATTTATCCAACCATGCGTTTGGGAATGGAGTCATTCGGCATCGATCCATTGGGCTCGCGTAGATGCGCCAAGCTCCTGAAATTTTCACGTGGCAGGCTCAGCCTCGTCCATGTCAAGAGTCCCTACATATCACATTGTCCCTCTTTCATTGTTCTCCGGAAGAGCAATGGGTATTTATAAGACTTCGTCCCTCTGCTCTCTCCTAGCAGTTCGGGTTCGTTACCACTTACTTCAATCAACCAGCAAAGATGAGTGCTACTAATTCCACCCCTGTCTATTTGGATAATACCGAGTTCTTCATGAACTCGAGCAATGTCGTTAATCTCTCCTGGCCAAAAGTATCGGAGGCATTTGTCAAGCCCTTGACATCACACGTCATTTCCTTCCCCGGCTACGATTGGACTGAGCCTTATCCCGGAAAGAGCATCCTTGACGAGGGTCACAGGATGGGCCTGATGATATCTGATGACTTTTTTATCGATGAACCTGCTGGAAATAAGTCGACCACCGTCCTGACCGGGTTGACCTTTAACATCCCCAAGAGCATAAAGTCCAATGGCAAAGCGTTGCCCATGCACCCTTCGTGGTACATCTGTCGCCACATCTTCATCTCGACTAATGCTGCGATAAAGAAATCTGGAGATGAAAACACTTGTGATGCACTCCCCTTGGACTGCAAGAATGACCTCGCCGCTACTTTGACTAACGACTGGGGCTATAAGAATGAGGATTCTATGTGTTCCCAGCGCATAGCTGATCCTATTCCCCAGAGTTGCGTTGGTACATTTGGATTCTCTCGTCAAGATATTTTGAGTATGTCTATTGAGAAAACACACGAAATGCAGACTTTTCTGACTATTACTTAGCTATCAACAGTACCACCCTAGCCGATCCAGAGCTTGGGCCTCTGCAGACAAACTCAAACCTGCAGCAATACGGCTGGCGCATTGGAACTGGCTATTATTACCATCTTGATCCGGTTGCCCGAGAACTCGCCTACAACAGGACCTACCTCGTGGCTACGGTTTGGGGCTTCAGCAGGGGAACCGATCCTACGACCAAAAGAATTCCAAGAGTTACTTGGGCTTGCATGTCTGGTGGAGATCCTTGGAAAGATCCTGTTCTTCATCATTATCCTGATCCTCCTCCCCATTCACATGATAATTCCACATCTACCAAGCCGCCTTCATCTCCCACTACATCTAGCGGGACAGTTTTCTCTGCCACAACATCCAGTGAAATAACTTCGTCCACCACCACAACGAGCGGGGCAGCTTCATCTACCACCGCTACATCTGGCGGGACAATCTCAACCAAGTCGGATATGCAAATTATATACGTACTCGCCGCAATGTTGATGGCAGGCTTTGTTTTGAGTGGCTATGCTTGATTGTTCCCACTAGGGCATTAGCTTCAATGTTGGAAGCTTAAATCTACCTGTATATTGCGCGGATGTAATTAAGTCTAGTTGTTAGTAATGCTAGGACCTTGGTGTGCGTGATTTTGCTGTCCTTCGGCGATTTCCACTTTCAACTTGGCTGCGCCTTATAGATATCATTTGTTCCAATATCATTACTTGCAAAGCCACTGACACTGACATTATCAGCGAACAGCTCAGCTGAAATGACCACTGCCAAGCAAGCTAAGTGAGTATTAGTGGCATGCCCAATGCATGTTGGTCTTGCAAGTGAAGGATATAACGGCTAGATTTCTTGACACAAGGCGGGCAGTTCTGAGTGGGCCTCTTCCTGTCCAAACTAACGTGGCAGGGTTTGGCTGGTCAGTACATGACACCTTCTTGGCATCTAAAGATTGCTCATAGTGGAGAGAGCTTGAGAGCTATGGGTGATCTTTCATAATTGGTGGATCGCTCCACCAACGTTCTATTTTCAAGCCCAGCGAAACTGATTGTGTATTAATCTGTCATGAGTCTTATCTATAATTTATGGAATTTCTGGAAGATCAGCATACGTAAGTTTGGTTCTAAACCAGGGACTGTGACCGCCACGTGGAATACCCATGTCGCGTTCCATGTGAATATCGTCGTCTATATCACATTCATCGGTGCAAAGAATAAACTGTATCTTTGGTGTGATTCTTGGTAACTCTTTCTTCGCTTGTATCACCCATGGGTGACGGTCATTGAACACGTTCGTTTTTTTCGGCTCTTCTTTGTTGTTCATATAGAGAATAGCGTGGTTATCCAAAAGTGGTGGACTCCAGGCCAAACCTGGATCCCCATCGATTGGGATGAAATGTTTATTGCTATACTTCGCTCGCAGCCACGCGTAGGTCATCATAAGCCAATCTACCTTTTCTCTCCAGTTTTGCACTCGACACTTGAAGTCGGGCGCCACGATGGAGTCGAATTGCTTGCGGACATGAAGTCTTTTGTTGTTAGAGCGGCTGCCGTTTTGAAAGAGATCATGGAATGCCCTTAACCGTCTCTCGTCATCACAATCCACAAGCTGCACGGGCGCATCGAGAAGTAGGCCGAACAGACCAGATTCTGCAGCCTGCGCTTGAGTGGTATGAATGCAGATGAAAGCCAAGGTGGCAGATTGGGAAACTCTTGTATATGGCCTCTCTGAAGATTTTGCAAACTCGTTGTATGGGTCGTCCATACTGGGCATGCCGCGCGGTCTGGCTCTCTCGTAGATTTCAAGATGAGGGTAGTCTGAAAACTCGTCGAGTTCTGGTGGCGGATCCAGGCTGAATGGGAAAAAATATTCCGCTCTCAGCGCAAGCGGCATCATGTCCAGTCGATTGAACCCCTCCTCAAAAAACTCCATGACGATGTGTATATCATCGCCTTCCCAACATGACATGCCGTTGCAATTGAGATTATAAAAGTCCAGGCGAGGTTGGACCCATATAGGCCCCAAATTAAACCAATAGTCCTGCAAGACCAACTTGCCCCATTTTCTAACCACCCCCCGCGATTCGCGACAGACGGAGGCAATGAGTGGCAGGGAAGCATTCCGTTGAGACGATCGCAGAGACCAGCACATCTGCTCTCTTTGGATCTCTCCAAGAGAAAGAGGGTCATCTCTTTGTACGACCCTGTGAGGAAGACAGTTGAACCAGATTTTCAGGCGAATTTCTGGAGGGAGAAGGGAAAATTGGTGGAATTTAGTTGACTGAGCTGCCATGTTAGGCAAGTAGGTATTAGTGTCGGGTATATCCTTTAGAAGTGATGTTGGGTGGAGATGAGATCGTTCGAGCGGGGCGGGGTTGAGGATCCATAGCTTAAATACCCCTGCTCTGATCAAAATGACTAAGCTTTGTAAGATCACATGAGATATGCATAACTCAGATGCATAACAAGGCAGCTTGATATTTATAGACGTCTCATAACCGAACGTATTCTAGGTAAATGTGGCTTTCGCAAGATTCTCTCCATAGAAAGGATGCTTAGCCTATATGTTTGTACATCAATAATTGATTCTTGTTCTGTGGCCTTCATAAGCTATACAATGAGCTAACTATCATGCGATTCTTTATCAATGGTTGCTCTGATGACGAGACACGGCGCTGCAAGAACCAAACTTTTCGTCAAATTCCTGAATTTGTGTCGAAATACGTTCTTTCTCCCTAGTTTCGACTTCCATTTCAGTAACAGCTCTCCCTTGCGTTGCTCCAAACCCAGGCGGTGACCGTTGTTCGTCCGTGGGCATCTCTCCAACGTGGCCAAGAAATCGGTCGAGGTTATATGTGGAATTATCGAAGATGTGGTGGACGATGGTGATTTGGCTATTGGCTGTAGTATTCTCGGCTTCGGTGGCACTAAGTGGCTTTGTTATTAGTCCGGGTATCCTTGAACAGCTATGTAGCGCAGTGCAGCGAAAAGTGATGAATAGTTCAAGTTTGGGGTATTATAATTGCGAATAAAGGGCTGAAGCCACTATAAAAACAATACATACGAGTTGCTACCATCAACAGCGCGAGTTGATGAAGGAGACATGGTTGCAAAGTGCCGTAGCGGTTGCTATACAGATAGTTCCAAGAGTAAACGGACGGCACTTTGAATCAAGTTATGACGTAAATTCAATAAAATAGGTGGTATAGTCAAGATTCAAGGGCTGTGTCGCTAATGACGTGACATATGAGGAGAGGTAGAATATATAGGGACGAGAGAGACCTCTCCAACAGCTGCATCAAGCTCAGTGCGCCTAGACACTCTTCTCTTCCCGTGTAAAACCCCCTGTCGGTCCTCTTTCGCATCCCCCTCTGTTTCCAAACTAGGCTTGATAGGAGCCGGGGCCTAACTTTGGCTTGTGGGTGAACGGATCAAGGTAGGCGAGAAGTACATATCCTTGGCATATCCCTTGTGAGGCTTAAGGCTGAGGACATGGGGATATATGCGCTCTATATACATACTCAGAACATGCACTAAATATACCTCAAGCTACTCATACGTCTTCATATTTCCCTTACATAACCTCCATCGGGCGGTTGTTACAGTCTGCCGATGCTGTGTCTACTAACCGGAACATGTACCCATTAGTGTAAAGGAAAGGAGCATCGGATATTGCTAGATCCTAAAATATTCGGCCGACCATTCAACTATCTGAAGAAGTAAGACATTTAGCTGCGGTGTAACCTACAAGTTCAATTAGCTTCCTAGTAGGTACGCCTCAATTCCCTGCCCAGGCCAGCTTGTCAAATTGGGCATCAACCGGATGGTAGGTTTCCCGTCCCCGTTCCCGTGAAACTTGAAGGGGGGAACTACGTTATGCAATCTACTAGAACATAAGGTACACAGTCCACGCGCAAGTATAAGTAAGAGACATGCGGCAACTGCAAGTGCCCAATAGACATCAAAGCCACATCCCCCTTGATTGGTAACATCGTCTATGTGGTTCGCAGTGTGTGATGGTCACGAGCCATTATTGTATGCGTAACTCTAGCATTTAAAGAGCACAAGCACTATAAATATGATTTGCTTTCCTTGGTTGGCCTACTCCGGCTTCTCAGAGACTCATAATATACTTGTAGTTAATGCAAGTATCTGAATTACATAAAAGGGAACTATGTGGAGTTCTCCGGATGTGGAAACCAGGATTTACAAGGTACAGGGGTCGAGGTCCAGGAAACACGACTCGGTGATCCGCGGGGGGATCCGAAAGGTCGGGACAATGTGGAATTCTCTAGCTCTTGTTTCGATGGTTGCCTTATGGTTCAGCTGGCGAACGGGGCTGGATTTAGATTGCAACGTTTTTGAACAGTTCCGCGGTGCGGATGTGGCGCGGATGCGGCTACCTGCGCATCTAGTCGCGGTTTGGAGACAGCGCAGGCCATGCTCTGGAACGTACCTATTGAGGAGCCCTTTGTCTTTTGTCTCGAGGCATCTACGCAGACGTTGCATTCAACTCTTTCGCCTTGTTTGGAGCCTGTGGCCTAGGCTCAACAGCTACCTTTGCAAGGCTCGCTGTACTACATGACAAACCAGCTAACCTGTAGGCAGCACTATTAATCCGTCCATGTCACTTGTCAGAGCTGGTATCTGGAAGGTACCTAGTAAGCAAGATGGTGAGCAGTCGCCTGGTGGTATCTGTGGTACGTCTTAACAGAGCGATCCTTGAGAGGTTGGATAACAGGTATGCAGTTTTAACTGAGCATGTATGGTTGAAGGATCCAGGAACACTCAGCTCCTATTGCTGAGCGACGGCTGTTGTATGCGGGTTCACACTGCACAAGCACAGATCAGATTCAATGACTTGCTTGGCTCAGCCCGCTTTCCACGAAACGTCGCCGTTATAGCACGGGGCATCTTGCGCTCCGAATCTTCGCCTGGAGTCTGCAGGGTACCCATTACATGTATCCACAGCGCACTACCAGCCTGTACCACTGTCCCGGGTCTATGATCAAATGGCATTTGTTTGCTGAGCTTGACCTGAAACTCTCGGTATGTAAGTTAGATGACAGGCGAGTTTCGGGCGTTGCAATCCAGGCCATAAGATGAGCACTAATGGTGATGGCTGGACGCTTTTACCACCACGAATGTATCCGCGCGGCTGGCTCCGGAGTATCAGGCTGTTTCGTATGCAGCGACCCGTTGGCTAGGATCTCTCTAGAGCAGATGCTCCAAACCTTTCCATTCAGCTCCATGTACTTCATTCCAGATTCGGTGGTGGCAACTTGCTAGTCTGGTGGCCTTTTGTCTTGCCTTCATCTCTCCTGAAGCCTGCATTGTCCACTTCCATCCCGATTGACGGCAGGCTGCATATGTGCTGTGATCTGACAAGAAGATGAAGAGGCTAGCGAATATTGATGCCTAGAACAGGGACTGGGGGATGGCCGAGCCATGATGAATTTGGTTATGCATTATGAATGCGTTCGATGCCTCAGTACATGTTGTGTTTGTATAATAACTTCGGCGCAGCGAGAGGTTATGCGCATCCGTAATCTTTCAGCATCCTGAGCCTCGCATCCTCGTTCCGTCAAGCCCACCAACCGCATCCTCATGTTTGGAGCTGAAGAAAAAGTTAATGCAAATATGGAGTCCCAGACCTTGGCCATCTGCAGAGTTCAATTGAAGTGAATCACGCCGGCCTGAGTGAATCATTGGTGACGCGCTCGGATTCGCCTTCAAGGTTGGCTTTTGC
This sequence comes from Trichoderma atrobrunneum, assembly GCA_003439915.1. Classification (NCBI taxonomy): domain Eukaryota; kingdom Fungi; phylum Ascomycota; class Sordariomycetes; order Hypocreales; family Hypocreaceae; genus Trichoderma; species Trichoderma atrobrunneum. The sequence goes on along the minus strand of PNRQ01000169.1, from coordinate 38,180 downwards.
AAGTACCTGTATCGGATTAGCTGGCGAGCAAGTTGAAATATTATCAAATGTACCTATGCGAGATGTCCTCATCAGTACATGTTTGCTCGAGTCAATGATTCACGTCAAATAATGTTGGCAGACACAATCGCTTTGAGCATTCCACGAGGCCATAATCCAGTACTTCTTTTGCTGATACATGATGGCAGCAGATATATATAATTTCGACCTGGGTATTAGAAGACAACTTTTTCTATTCGTGGCGTTTTATAGGCAAGAAACCGTTAGGTTGACTGAAGGCTTGAATGTGAGGCTCATCTGAACCAAACCTGATCATTGGGCCGCAATTATTAGAAGCGTGCGTGCACCACTACCTAAAGGCACGCACTGTAGATGCACTGTGGCATGTGCTAAACTATAGCAGGTGGCGTCCACTAAACTCACCGCTAACTTTCCCCAACGCCTTCCAAGTTTCTGTAAGCCACCGCTATTCCGCATCACCGCACAGTACAAACCCGTCAGGTACCAGCTGCGCCTACTGTGGGCCAACATGTACCTCATTCACATGGCACGACAGATTGATGCCTTCAAGCTTAATGATTCGGATGATTCCTTCTTTCTGTCTCCCGCATATTTAGGCATCGGCATCTTATCTTTTATTCCAGCTCAGCTCAGCTCAGTTTCTTTTTTTCCCTCTCCCACCCATATTTACGATCGTTCCAACATCATCACCGTCATCTCACGATTTGCACTCTGAAACCCGCCGGCTGCTTCACTGCAGCCGTTCCTGTTCTACTTCCTCCTTTTTCTTTCAGCAGAGGCACATGCAGCTTTTAGTACGTCATCGGCAGGTGGACTATTTTAACTCTTTGTACCCAAAAGATTCCGATCCCGTTGGGCAGCTCTCGCGCACAAGAATATCGAACGCTGCATCCTGCAAATCGCCCTAAATTACTCACTCACTTCTGCTTTTTTCCAGACTCCTGGGGCTCTCATCGCCTCATCCGTTTCCTTTCACCTTTGCTCAAGCGGCCTTTTCTATCTCCTCATCTTTGTATCACCTATCACGTTTGCTGCGACTGCGGCTCACCATGGACTCCCCTCACATCAAATTCGAGATTCCCGATGAACATCGAACGTTTTCGCCTTTCCCCCGCCTTCCGCCTGAGCTTCGTCAGCAGATATGGAGAGAGGCCGTGTCGACCCCGGGAATGAGCTTCGTCAAACTAGAGAGCAGGGGCCGGAACTGGAGATGGGTGTCGTTGAATAGGCCCTTTTCACAGGCCATTTCCGATAGTGGCTCCAACAAGAGCGACGACCTTGACGAGATCGCTTTGGAGGTCAAGAATGAAGTTGCTCCCCGGCGGTTGTGGGATACGCGCCTCGTCCCCATGTCAGCAAACCAAAAGTCCGATATTTCCAGTTATCATGGCCTTAACAAGCAGCTCGCAGCACTCCTCACGACATGTGGGGAGTCTCACGACATGGTGAACAACCTGATGCGCAAGAAAGGCGCTGTTCGCTCGAGCAGCGGCAAGCTGGTAGCCTTGGCAGGCTCATCTGACATCATCTTTCTGGAATATTTCCCTTCTGAGCTCTTTGAAAGCGGATGCAGCTACGACATCGACCCCAACTGTCCCAGCTTGGACAATATTCGACGGGTGGCGGTGCGGTACTGCCACCAGTGGCAGGAGAAGCCAGTACCTTCAGTATGTCCCTTATGCGGACTCGTCCATGAAGCCGCGAACAACAACAGCGTGATCTATCCGAATCACCTCTACCACTTTCTAGCACGGCATTTGCCCAATCTGGAGGAGTTTTATTTTGTGGATTACTTTCTCTTGCGCAAAGCGGTGCCATCAAATCCTGATTCTGGTGAGTATTTTGACCGTTGAAGTGCTTGCTACCGCATCCCAGTGATTCTCATTCTCATATATAGCAGACAACTGGCCACCGCGCAAATACAAATGCGGCCCCCGAACATACTACGAAGCAGACAGCAAAGCTTGGGACATGAAGCCACAGGTCCTTCGAATGCAGGAGTGGCTACAAGACAGATTCATCCGATACGCCAAGGCAAGCCAGCTGAGTCGTCACAAAAGCCCCGAAAAGGTGCGATTTGGTGTTTTGGCATGCGAGTGGGATATTGCTCCGCCAGTATCGCTCAAGACGCAACCTGCACCACCAGCTCCCAAGGGTCGTAACAAGCGTATGATGTACGAAGATCATACGCTGCGTCGGCAGCGGCTTCGCCGGAAGTCACGAAACGCAAAGCCGGTGAGCCCAAACGTGGTAGCTGCCAATGTGCCATTTATCTTTGGCAACCCAGACAATTCGTTTGAGTTTACGTTTGAGGTGGACTGGAGGCGGATGTAATGGCGGCGGTACTTGTGATTCAGCTTGTGATGCGGCAATCAGGTGATTTCATGGATTGGATGATTTGTGTCACGGAATGGAATCCGGCGGCTCAGGCGCAAACGGAGTACGGTTTAATACAACCCCATGGTCAAAAGACACAAGGGAAGCAAGGGAAACGCGAGCTGTAAATTAGCATTATTGAGTTTAGAAATACCCTAAAGAATTGGACGGTTATTATTGTTAACTTTGTTGATTACACTCCTTTTATACATATTCTAGTTTTTTACTTTTCCACACATGTACAGACTTCTATCAAAAACTATTTGTTGCATATTACAACACACTGTACGATTACAGTTGGTATACCACATTTTCGATAGCTTCCCAAAATGCCTGCGGGTCCTCGGTCATAGGCAAATGTCCTGTGTTGGGAACAATCCTGAGTTCGGTTCCGTCTCCATAGAGACCTTTGAATCCGTCCATTGCCTTCACCAGTGCTCCGTTCGCATCTCCCTCTCCGACGACAAAAACACAGGGAAGATGGCTAGCTGGCATGTCGGGCTTCATGTCATAATCTGAAAGAGCCGTGCAACTGTGCTTGAATCCCTCGACGTTGTTTTCAGCAACCATGTCGGTCATGAACTTGACGAGCTCGGGTTTCTCCATAGAAGCGGGGTGGAACCAGCGGGCAACGGTGCGGTCCGCAAGGTCCTTGATGCCTCGGCCGGAGTCCTGCTCAGCCGTGGCGACGCGGTCTTTCCACGCCTGGGAGTTTGCGGGAGAGGAAGAGGCGTTGAAGTCGCATGCGATGAGACGGTGGAGGCGGGTGGGGTATTTGAGGGCGAATTTGAGGGCTGTGGCGCCGCCCATGGATACGCCTATGAGGGTGTGCAGTTTTGGGATACGGAGAGCGTCGAGGACGGTGAGGAGGTCATCGGCGAGGGTGTCGAGGGTGGCAGAGACGGGTGGTTGTGGGATGGAATGACGGCCACGGGTGTCGTAGCGGAGGATACGGAGAAGAGGGCGGTTGACCTTGAGGATGTCGATGAAGGCATCCCACATGTGGAGGGAGGTGAGAAGGGAGTTGCAGAAGGCGATGGTTGGAGCGTCGGGGGAGGGGTTTCCTTCAAGACGGTACGGGATAGAGAGATTGTCTGGGGTGGTGATGAAGGAGGTGATGACGGGCGTTGGGCTAGCGACGGTGGATGTCTTGGAGTCTGATGAAGTGAAGGATGCTGTTGCTGGGAGCCTCGACAAGTGGTCTAGATCTCTTGGGGCTGGGCCAAAGGTGTAGAAGAGAGAGTATATGCGCCTGTTTCTGGATGCGACCGAATTCTCAAAGTCGTCGTTGCTCCAGGAGGAAGTAGCAGCATTTTGCTCTGCCTCTTGGAGTCCGTTTTCCTTGGCAAAGTCATGGAAAGATAGGTACTTTGTGGGCTGGTCGGGCTCGAGACTCGACGTCTTGAATAGGCGACTTCTCAACCAGCCGGGGATCTTGGACATGAAGCCGACATGCTCTTCAACAAACCACTTCCGGAACAAGTCGCTTGCCTCGGGGGTATCCTTGAGAGTGACTTCCGTGGCCACGGCGACCAGACCTTCTGCCTCGTCATCTGTCAATTTCTCAACTGGCATAAACAGCGGAGATTCCTCGACGTGGACCAAGTCGTAGAAATACCGCTTCACATCGACCTGACCAATGGTGGCTGCTTCTCTCGGGGAGCGGTTTGCGCGCAGCGTCAAGTACGTCTCAGTCTCGAGATGCGCCATGTCCGTGACATCGTAGGCGGCGAGGAACTCGGGCTGCTTCCCATCTGCGGCTCGATAGCGGAGGCCGTTGCTGAAGATTTGCGGGAGGCGCAGTCGCGTTGGGCCGTGTTCGTTGTTGTACCACTCGTGGAACTGGTCAAGCGAGAGGCCGTCGTGAGGCTGCATTGTGACGTAGAGGTTGCCGGGGGTCGCCATTGTGAAAGGTGTAGTTGGTTGGTTGTTTTGTTTGCTGTCAACGGATCCTACGTTTTTCTTTTTCTTTTCCTCTCCCTTGTTCACAAAGTGAGATAAAAGAGAGAAATTAATTATACAAGATTATTTTACAGAGAATGAGTGAGTTTCCGAACCGTCGTCTTATGAGTTGAGGCGTTGCCGGATAAATATTCAATCGGGCTGCCCCGCGTATGTTGGAGCTTTCGGCAATTGGGGACGGTTGGAGTTGGAGCTGGAGCTGCCCCACGTGGGTTCGGAAAGATTCGCCGGATGCTGACCGGGGAGTTAATGACAGGGCCCTGAAATGAGAACCAAACGAGTTTAGCATTTGTTGGATCAATTTGGAGATGAGCATCTCATTCGAATAGGTAGGATAATAACACTTTGGCATTTGTAATCTGATAGAATCCGATAAAATTGATGCGGGGTTTTGGTCAAGTGATATTCACGTGCTGGGAGCAACCTGGAAAGAAGCAAGCAACCGCCCAAGTGCTGCACCAATCCTTTCCCACCGCCTCACAACCATTATTTTACTGCGCCAATCCTCCTCTTCCACCTTATCTACCGCAAATCAAACTGAAACAACAAACGACGGCCTCTCACTTCACCACGTCGGCTCTCTCATCCTTCCCCGCTGTCTCGACCACTGCAGAGGCCGCGTGGGATGCATCTCTCAAGTCACCGTGCAGCAACTAGCACACCGTGGGCTCATTTTACCAGGCATCCACCGCACAAAATGTCCGTTTGCACGCCCCGTGCGACCTTCGCGGGCCTCCCGCATGGTTGGCCTGCTAGAAGAGGGCCAATGAAGCATCCCCACAGAGCAAACGGGGAGGGTCAAACACTCGAGTCCACCAAACGGCCTTGATTAACCCCTCTTTTACTACCATCATGCTGCAAGGCTGCGTGGGTCGAGACCCTTCGTGATCGAGTTGTGTTGACCACCTACGCTAGTCGATTCTTCATCTCCGTGGGCGAGAGAGCGAGACATCATCTTTAAGAAGCCGTTGCGAACCGCCCTTTTTTCTCGTTTTTTCTCTCGATGCCGCAAGGCCAGGAAGCGGCAATCGTTCCCTGCAGACGCCACGATGGAGGTGTTTCTGACCAAAGTGCCGCAGGGTTTGTCGGATGACCAACTTCGTGCTGAGCTTGAGCCACATATGAAAAAATTAAGTGTCCTCGACTGGCACTGCGACAAACCTCTCAATAAACCTCATGCCTGGATCACCTTTCTTAATGAGAATGATGGAGGAAAATTTCTTCAAAGTCATGGGGTTGGCACTCGCATCTCACCACAGGCCGCAGGACGCCAAAATTACAATGGCCATTTCAGATCCCAGCACAATGAAATCGCAAGATTAATCCTTTTCAAGACACAAATCTTTGTCAAGAAGAGCAACAAACGAGCTGACGAGACTATTCTCATGCACCTCAAAATCCAAAAGGATGAACGACAGGCAGAACAGCGGAAGCCAGAGAAACGGAAGCCAGCCGCCGTTGAGCGCAACCCAAAGGCACCCGCTATCAGCTCAGAAATTCGCCATATCGCATGCGGAAAAAACATTTTTACACAAGAATCTGATGTTTTGACATTTGTCGAACAGAGTGGCCTCCTCGTTCGGGGTGTGGCCAAGTTTGGACGCCGCTCTTTGAGGCTTACGCTCTCAGGAGATTGCGATTACCGCGTTGATATTTCTTACGATATTATCCAAGATCTCGTCACCGAGGCATCTGATGCGTCAATGACTCTCGTCTTGACAGAGGTGCCAAGATTTTATGCTCAGCAGATGCCATCGAAATATGTCAAATGGGAGCGACAACCATTTTTGGGCCTGTGGCCTGCGCATCAGAAATATGTGGCTCACTGTTTGGTTTACCGCATAACAATCGCGGCGAGTTATGCGGAAACTCTCCAGGACTTGAGATCTCGAAAAATCATTGTCGTTACGAGACAGCATCTGCCTGTGCAAAGGAACCCTCTACCCTATGAGGAAGACTATTCCACCTGCATGAGTAAATTCGAAGGTTCCATCCAAACCGCCAGCAATTCAAGACTACGACTACTACCATTTGCGATACTATTTCAGCTTCAAGCTTTGGTGTGGAACAACTACTTGCATCCAGCAACGGCGCTTAAAATGCTGGAAATCATGGACCGGATTGCCAAGGACTGCAAGAGGGCCGGAGAACAGCTGCCATTTACCACCGATTCGATGAAGCAATTATTCCAAAACATTCCATACCCGTGCCCTGGGATAGATCCACAGCATCTTCTTGCAAGGAAACTGGTTGAAGATGTGATAGAGGTAGAGCAAATGCATCGGGCAGAGGATCCGATGCGCACCTCACCCTATGGCCCACGACTCTCGGAACAACAGGCTTGGGTGTTGAAGATCATGGTCACCCCAACCCGCATTATGCTACACGGACCTGATGGCGAGAACAAGAACAGAGTCTTGAGGATGTTCCCGCAGCATTCAGACTACTTTGTCCGAGTCATATTTGGCGACGAAGACGGTCAGGATCTGGCATTGCTACCCAGTGTGAATAATTCGGCAATTTTCGAACGATACCGGAAGATCATGAAGGATGGGATTCATGTTGCTGGCCGAAAGTTTGAGTTTTTGGGGTTTTCTCACTCCTCTCTTCGCTCTCACTCGGCGTGGTTTTGTGCACCCTTTGTCGACAAGATGGAGCTTCAGAACAACAACAGCATCATCCAGTCGCTGGGGGATTTTAGCGACATTCGCGTCCCCGCGAAATGCGCCGCGCGTATCGGGCAAGCCTTTTCCGAAACGCCTGATGCGGTGGATATTCTTCAGTGCGGCATTGAGATCAAGTACATACCTGACGTGAAAACGGCTGACGGAAACCGGGTATTCAGCGACGGGGTTGGTACCATCTCGTCGGATGCCATGGAGGAGATTTGGGACCACCTCACAGCGACAAATTCGACGCCTACCTGCTTTCAAGTCCGCCTTGGAGGGATAAAGGGAATGCTCTCACTCGACTCCAGACTCAAGGGCAAAGTAATTTGCATACGGAAGGAATCCATGATGAAGTTTCCAAGCACGGACCAAACGAGTTTGGGCATTTGTGACACGGCTTCAAAGCCGCTGCGCCTTGTTTTGAATCGCCAAACAATCAAAATTTTGGAAGATATGGGGACAAACGCCGAGTGGTTCATAGATCAGCAGAACAAAGCTCTCGACATACTTCGAAATGTCACCGCCTCAGCACCAAACACCAGCGCCTTTTTGGAGCATCAACTTGTGGGCACACATGTGGGATTTCCCAAGCTCATCAAGTACCTGAACAAGGTTGGGATCGATTACCGGCGAGACAAGTTCATGAAGAATGTTGTAGATCACACCATTCTTCGAGAGTTGCGTCTGTTGAAGCACAAAGCACGGATTCCAGTGGACCAAGGGGTGACTCTGTTTGGCATCATGGATGAAACGGGATATCTTGACGAGGGCCAAATATACGTCACTTTTGATTCAAGTTATGACAAGGCCCAGGGCCGAAAGAAGCGGACAGTCAAGGACGGGTTTGTGCTTGTCACACGCTCACCTGCTCTCCATCCCGGAGATATTCAGCTTGCTCAACTGACGACGCCGCCACCTGGGCATCCACTTCGTGATTTGAGAAATTGCGTCGTCTTTAGTCAGAAGGGGGATCGCGATTTGCCAAGCCAGTTGAGCGGAGGAGACCTCGATGGAGATTTGTACAGCATCTTTTGGGATCCCTTTGTCATTCCAAAGAGTTACTTTACCCCGGCCGATTATCCAAGAGTTACACCGCCGGCACTGGACCGAGTGGTGACGCGTGACGACATTGCCGACTTTTTTGTCAAGTTCATGGAGAGTGATATTTTGGGCATGATTGCCAACCGACACCAGATTTTTGCAGACTTCAAAGAAGAGGGAACAGTTGATCAAGAGTGTACCAAACTCGCGGAGCTGCACTCAACCGCAGTCGACTACTCCAAGACTGGTATTGCAGTGACAATCCAAGAACTGCCCAAGGCACCACGTGGACGCCCAGATTTGTAAGTACCATTCGCTGTCCTATGCCCCCCACAAGAGTTGATTGACTGAGCATGCCAATTCGGGAGAGGGACACTTTCTAACTTTCGCTGTTTCTTGCTAGCCTTGCGCCTGCTCCTCCTACCCGTTTATACGATCGAGGCGAGATTGACCACATTGGAGATCCCGAATCGGATGGAGATGGTGAGGATGGGATGGGTATAAATAAGCAAATATACTACAAGTCTCAGAAGATATTAGGGGAATTGTATCGCGGTGTGGACGAAGAGAAAATTTGGGTTCACGATGTCCAGCGCCCGGTGGCAGCGAGCGGTCCTTCTCCATGGGAGCAGTTGAACACGCATGTGCGCGCTGCTCTAAAGGAGGAAGGATATACCGTGTCAGACGTTGATTACACTCATCGGATTGATGACGCATGGAAGCTTCGTGAACTGTACGATCCCCCCTCCATCTCAATATTTTGAAGCGGCTAACTGGGGTTGAAATAGGTATCAAACGCAAGTCTCCAATTCCATGTGGCAGTTTTCAACCAGTCCTCGCGCTCCCATTAGTGAAGTGGAAGCTTTTTGCGGGTCAATTCTGAACCCTAGAGGCAGCCAAACGCGGCGGCAACGAGATTCATCCATCAAGCTGAAGGAGGAGATGGACAGAGTCATGAATTTCTTTGCGAAGCTTATACGCGATCGTACTGGGGGTGCTACGGGTATTGCAGATGACGCGGCGTCGGTCGCCACTGATGATGACGGGCAAAGTGAGAGGGAAAGAATGAATGCCGTGGAACTGTGCTGGGCTTGTGTGGTTGTGGGCAGCGAGAAGGATGTCCAGGCTGACGGCCAACACGAGAGCGAAAAGCCGCTTCAGAGCTTCCGGGTGGTGGCGGCGAGCTGTCTGGTGAAGGAACTGAATGAGCTGTTGACTAGAAAGAGGCTCGGAAGGGTGGGGGGTTATCTTGGGGTTCGTTCGGGGCCTCGATACATTGGCGCGCTGCCAATGAGGTGATGATGTTTACAGCATTTTGATGGGAGTTTGTACTATGCTTGATGATGTGCTTTACGAAATACTATGCCTGATGATGCGCTTTATGGAAGAATAGGATGGATGGAGTTGAGATGAGACATGATGGATAACTATGTATGGGACAGACAAGAATGACAATGATACTCTACATTGTGAAGAATAGTGATTCAACCCTCAACTGTTTGCGGGCTCAAGGCACACATGACAAAATAAAGAGATGAACCAACCAGCGAACCAGCCACAAGCTGCGCCACCGAGTTCAAAGATGGAGAGAGCAATTGCCGAGTGAAATTGGACTTTGACTGAGGCTGGTGAAGTGAAAGAAATGTAAACAAGACTCTGTGCGGCGATTGGCTGGTCCCTTGAAAGTTAGCAGCTGCTTAACTGCTGCCGAAACAGTGGATTATGCCGTCATCGCCTTCTGCCCTGCATCGCATCTCGTCGGCAGTTTCAGAGCAGAGCATCGGCATCGCATCTCTGCATCTTCCATTTCCATTTCCATTTCCATTTATCTTATCGCATTTTCTCCTCGTCCAGCCTCACTTCGCCACCCGCTCGAAAATACGAATATCCATTAGTCTCAATATTAGGCGGCCTCTTTTTTATAGTGCTGGCTGGCTGCCTGGTCGCAGCGGCAGCAGCTGAAAACAGCCCGCCACTAGCGAGGCCGGTGAGGCTGAATCTAGGCACTTGTTTTCTGCCTCCCTCGTGGGATCTCACGATGTGCCGTTCGCAATAAAAGAAATACGGGTTGCGCAATATCTTTTCGTCGTCCGATAAATGGGGAACGACTTGAACTTTCTTATTTTACATTTTATTTGTTGGGCTTGTTGCACGATTATTTGTTCGCCCTTTTTAAGGCGGTTTGCCTCGGCCAGTACTTTATAACGCCGTGGGGGGCATATACATACACTTTCTGCTGAACCTGTGTATCCCACATTGCGAGTGGGCTGTGGCTTGAAGAGCGCAAAGCCTATCAACAATTAGGATCAGAAGAGATAAAGGCTACGTGGTATTATCGATAGGAGCGACTTTTCTCTCGGCGACAGGCGCTGTATGAAGCGGGCGTCCTCCTTCATCCGCCTCATGCCGTGAGCCAAGGGAGTCAGAACGAGAAGCGAAGATGGACAACAATCAGAACCAGAGTTTGCGACAAAAAGTGGCGGAGCGATTCTCTGGAAGCACTCGATGCCTCTCAAACATCAGACCCATCATCTTTAGGGATAGAGAACTGGTCGAGATTGCGTTGAAGTCGCTATCATTTCAGAGGTCGCGCGGCAGCCATGGATTCATCCCACGACAGACGATGTTCTCGCGCTTCTTGCAGCTTCCGCCGGAGCTGCAGTTTAAAATCTTGGGATACCTCGACTTTGGCGAGATTCAGCAGCTGCGGCAGACGTGCCGTCTATTTCGGCAGAAAATCAACAGGGAGGCGATGGTGTACCTGTTTCCTCGTCTCAATGAATGGATGCTGAGGACATGCTACATTTGCCTGAGATATAGGGAGGCAAATGAAATCGTCATGGGGAGCGCGTTGCATTTGGAATACCCGTTCACCAGTAAGTGCTTCGACTGCATAGCGAGACGGTCGTACTTCATGGTCGGAAAACCGTACACTCTGGCGAATTCGGAGGCCATCTATGTGTGTCGCTGGTGCGGCATTCCGGTGACGGTGGAGACGGGATGGAACCAGCCGGAGTATCATGTCCCTTGCTATGAAAAGTTTAAGAGGGTTATAGTCCTTCATTATACAATCGGGATGGCGCAGTGGATGGTAGTGCTTGCCGGTTCGGCGCTGTGTTGGCATTATTTCAAAAACCAGCTGATGGTGATCATCCCTGTCGTGGTGAGTGTGACCCCCTGTTTCTTTTTGCTTGCCCATGTTGCGGCCCAATGTAGGAAGTGTGGCGAGCTAACAAGATGTGTTAACAGTTTGCCTTCATCATGGGCTTCTGGGCGGCTTTATTGAACTCTGTCAGAGGCCATGCCATGAGAACGTACCACTGGTCAATGCTTGTGGAGCTGCTTATTCTAGCTGTCTGGATACCACCAATGTATGAAGTTGTCAACAAGGCGATCATCAATAGATCGACCAGCGATCTTCATGTGTCTCGATCGGCGACATACTGGACTTTGGTCCTTATCGCGCTGAACATGTAAGTAGATACCTCCTGAACCAACGTTGCCGTGCTTCTTGGGGCGTTATACACTCACATTCAGTCAACTGACTTGTCGCTTTAGGATGTTTCGACTTTTGAACGCGATTGGAATGCTGATATTGTTCTGCGAGTGGAAGATGTGGCTACGGTCGAGGCCTGGAATAAGTTGGTTGAGGCGCGTGGCCGGAAAGGTGATGATGATGCTAGTGATTTGTGCCGATCCCCAGAGCCTACAGCAAGAGTACCCGGGGAGATGGTGGTTTAAGCGGCGACCCCATTTTATCGTATAGGTAATGACTGGTCTCTCTTGTGGAATTCTTGGGGTACAGAGTGATCGATGGGAATGAGAATTTGGCGTTTTGGCGACTTGGTGTGCAGCAGGAGTTTTACGGCATATGCAGAGTGTGGGACAAAAGAAAGCATGCAGATCTGGGCGAAACTTCATGCACGAACGGGCAATAGAGCAACCGATTGAAACGGACATACGGGAATAACAGAAGCAAGAGTCCTAGAGGATGCAGCCACAGAGCCAAGTCAATGCACAAAGACAAGAGAAGAGCTAGTCACGGCTTTTCTTGAGTGCGATTGGCCGAGTCGCTTGAGTCGGCTTTTGGTCTATTGGCGAATAGAGCAGAATCCGCGGATTCAAGGACGAATTGGACGGACGACGGAGGATGTGGGCGTTTTTTCTGGCTTGCATGGCCCATCGTACGAGCGGCGCTTTAGCTTGGATCGGATCCAAGTCGAGGGAGGACGGATGCCTGTCACTGTGGGGTAGAGCAAAGGCAAGGGATGGAGAAGTTGTCCAGATTGTGTTGACAGAATCAAGTTATGAAGAGGACATTGGGGTTCAATGATTATTCTGGGATACTGATTCATTGTTTAGAAGCAATTACAACAGCAATTGTAGAGCATAACTGAATAAAAGACTTCAAGTGTTACAACTTTCCAGTTCCAAACATGTGCAAGTCCAATTAAGAACAAGGGCCGCACCAGTTAAGCTCTCGGGCGAACGGAAAACAGTGGGTAAGTGGATTTTGCGGAGAAGAGCAAAGGGGGACAAGTGGAGAGATGCAACCAAAGAGGGCAAGCCGGGAAATCTGGGGTAAAACAAAAGAAAGAAGTAGGAACAAGAGTAAAGAGGAGGGAAGACTGCTGGGTTGGGGAAAATGACAAAGTATGACGAGAGAAGCGACTTGTGACTTTTGTGTGTGGAGGAGCGGGAATGGACATGTCCGCAAGTGCGAGATTGATTGACCGGGTTGAAGCTTTGGACAAGCTAGATTTTGTGGGGGCTACGGGAGATGACCTGATAGTCTGGGGGGGCTTGTTTTACGTACGGGGAAGAGGAGGAGTCATTGTATTTGGGGGGGGACTAATAGATCTGGGGTAAGGAAGATGCGTTGTTGATATCGGGCAGCCGGGAGAGAGCCAGCCCTGGTTCCGACTATTTTGGGGGCTGGCTGTTTGTCTTGGGGGCTGGTTGGTTGGTTGGGTAATCGGAACTTGTTAGTTTTGGGAGCTTACTTTGCAGCAGCAGCTGGGGAAAGGATTCGAAGCTACGAGGATGTTGCTTGCTTGCTTCCGGTCTCGTAAGTTTTCGTGCATGCGTGCGTGGCGTACTCTCTCTTTTGATGCTGGTTCCGGGACAAAGGAGGCGAGGATCGGAGAGTATTTGGTTTGAGATAAGGGGGCTTACCGTACATATATCTTGGGGAAGTCTGGCGGAGTAGACGGTGGTTTAAAACCAAGGTTGTTTTCTCTTCTTTTCCCTCCAGATTACAAGTGAAGGGGTTCTTGCTTTCTCTCTCTTCTCTTTTGAATAGACCTTTGTCTTTGTGATATCGAGGAAAACAGAAACGTCATCGACAATGGCAGAGGAAAAGGGTCATGGCGTCGACTCCGACTCGGAGCGAGCCGAGGCGTTGAATAGATTTCGTTCCGCGGCGAGCATCAGCATGACACCCGAGTTGTTCGAGAAGCTGTACTTGGCGCCGCAGAGTAAGGTCAAGGGCCATCTCAGAGATACATTTGGAAACCCAACACCAATGTAAGATACTTGATACCCTTTTGTCTCTCGCTGTTACTATCTTGAAGGGAGTGATTAGATGAGACTGACATATTATGTTTCTTGTACAGTGCTCTTGTGGGTTTTCTCATGGCTCTTACGCCGTTATCATGTGCCCTCATGGGCTGGCGAGGAGCAAGCGGTGGCGGCGCAGCAACAATGTACGTACTCACAATACCCTACCCTCCTCTTATCCTAAGCATCACAACAAGACATCCGCTGACTTATGTCATCTCCATCTTCCAGCCCGGTATACTTCTTCCAAGCCGGTATCCTCATGACGGTTGGCGGCCTCCTCGAATGGATCCTCGGCAACAGCTTCCCCGCCGTCGTCTTCACCTCGTTTGGCACGTTTTGGTTATCTTACGGAGGTGTTTTGAATCCGTCTTTTGCTGCGTTTTCGTCGTACGCAAAGGCAGGCGAAGATGGTGCCGAGGGGCTTCAGACAACTGGCTTCAATGCCAGCCTGGGTAAGCCATCCTATGTATACACCCATATGTATTATGACTTGTTAAGCTAATCAAGTTGTAGGCTTTTGGTTCCTCTTCATGGGACTGCTTAGTCTCGTGTTTCTGATTTGTTCACTGCGTACCAACGTCGCCTTCTTCATCATCTTCTTGACGCTGGTTATTGCTTTTGGGCTGTTGACTGGGGCTTATTGGGCAATGGCAGAGGATTTTGTGGGCAATGCCCATTATGCAAACAAGTTGCTTGTGGTAAGTACAGCTTCTTCTATACAACAGAGTGGTGTAAACTGACTTGCTTTCTAGGGAGCTGGCGCCTCAGCTTTTGTAACATGCTTGGCAGGATGGTACATTCTATTAGCCATTTCGCTTGCGATAGTCGACTTTCCGATTCAGATTCCAGTGGGTGATTTGAGCAATGTGATCAAGGGCAAATCCATTAGGGAGCACTGAGCTGCGTTTAGTCGGTTTCATACCAAAAAGTCTTGAATCTTGTTACTCTGTCAATATTATGAATCAGATTATTGATGTCTGCTTGAATATGAAGTTTATTTCCATCTCACCCAAGCAATAATGTGTTCTACTCAAGAAGATGAGCCCATGTTGCAAATAGTTTCCTTCATCTTGGCGTGAAGCTGTCCAATGGAAGCATAACTAAGAGCAGGATATCGCTACGTAATATTACTTGCCATATTCATACCGCTCACAACATCCTCTACTTCATTTCTAACAATAAAAAGAATATTATTTAAATACAGCTTGCTTACATTGGTAATACAGCGAGCTATGCCTTCTACTTCATTCACAATATTAGTGACAACCAACATGAGAACGTTCAACCATGGCCAAACTCATAAGCGATGGATACCTATGGAACATATATGCAATTCTCTCATACTCATTCCACTGTATCATACCAGATGATACGATTCCATATTATTCTATCTCTCTTTTGGTGTTGTTTTCTTTTTGCCATGCATAAATTATACAAAGCGTGTATAACGTCTCCCCAGTTTAGTGCTGCATGAGCAACTACTCAGCCAATCAAGATTTATTCTTTCGTTTACTCTTTTCCGACACTAGTATTGTTAGTCTTATTCGCTTATGCCATTCAGCTTTCACCGTGTTCCCTTGGAAGCGAATCCCTTGTCCTGGCTGCAATACTATTCTACGCTCGACTTTCGTCTTATAATCTTTCAATTGATCAAAGAGATATTACGTTCCATTCAATACTTTGAAATTCACAATAAAGGTCAGCTGCTAATCACACATGAAATTACCCCATAGTATTCACATTCATATGCCAGCATCTAACTTAACCCAATCCATCCCTCTTCATCTGCATATCCTCTCACCGCTCCCTTGTTCATGATAGTGCCTACGCACGGACATGAGAACATCACTTGGAAGTGACTTCTATTCCGCTCCCTATTCCGCCCCCCCTTCCCACTTACCGTAGAATGAATAGCACAGCATCGGCTCTTTCTTGAGCTGCAGCTAATCCAAACTACGCTCACCTTGTTGTCTCCTTTCCCCTTTAAGCAAGCTGAATCGAACTCCTCGCATCACATCTGACAGCCACCCCCTCAGTTCGGTCACCATCAAGCGAACTAATCCGATCCTTTTCACCCTAACAGAAAACGAATCAAACCATCCATCGTCGTAATTAAACTAGACCCCAACACTCGCCTTGTCTTGGCTGCCTATATCCCCAGACTAAGCCGAACCCATTCCTACATTCGCGTATGTAATAGAAAACCCCAAGGACGCAATTCCACGTCCCGACACCGCTCTATTAGACGAAAGCAAAAACTACCCCAAAAAGAAAAGAGAATATTAGTTTTCTGCAAGCGCGTTAAACACAACAACAAATCGGTGGTGCTGATTGGCCACGGCAACCCGTCTTAACAGAGCCTGCGTAATGCAATCAATATTATTCCTGGCTTAGTGCCCATGTAAATTGTAACAGGGACAATGCTAGCAGCAAACAATCTTGGCCTCCCAATCACCATCTCAGAGCTACTGGTATATTGACTCCATCAGCCGCACAAGCACTAGCAAAATCAGACGTGTCATTCTCGGACTGGGCTCCGACGAGCAAATCACAAGGCAGAATTGCATACCCTGCTAATTAGACGAGAGCTGAGACAGAAATGAACATGATCAATGAAAGAAAGGAAAAAGAAAAGTGCATGACATATTTCCGCGTTACAGGGTATAACTGAGCTATCGACTATGATTTTCCTTCTTCTCTCCTTTTTATTGGAAACTATCACATGCCGCTCGGCGAAATAGACACGGAACAGATTAAACAAGGAACACGACTACGTCAAAACGGTTCCAATGATAGCTCTACTCATACATCTCACCACTCAGAAACCCGCAACCTATCACAATTAGAGAAAACTCACCGAATCAAAAATAAAGAAAAACGGCGATTATTCCTGTTCAAACCAACCTCATCGGCCGCAACCCCATTCCATACCGCCACATCTCGGAGAAAACGCTGTTTCAGCCGCAGACTCACTCCTACTAACTCCGCCCCCTCTCCCAAATCGCCCCCCTCCGAAAAACACGCCCATCTCATTTGTTCGATCCCAAGAGCATGCATGAGAAACAGCCATCGTGCATGCTTTTTTGCCGCCCAATGAGCTGAATGAGCAAGAAAACTACGTCAGGTGTTCCGACCAATCATGCAGATGCACACATTCCAAAGCGTCGTTGTGCTCCGTTCACCGGAGTTGGTAATAGTCGGATAGATGCCCAGACACCGGCTTCTTGTCCCCGGAAGCTTCACCTTCATATGACAATCAGGTAAAGATTGAACTCTTTCAAGTAGCGGTGTATAATATTGCAGATATGAGCGTTAGAGGGCTGTGTATCTGGCATGTAGACAACAACCGCGTCATAGAGATGCATGTCTCGGCCTTTGCTAACTACGCGCTTCAACACTGTAACAACATCATCATTATCAAGTCATGTATCAAGAGTCTTAATAGTCAATCTTGATTGTCTATATAGGATCATCAAGATTTGGTGTTATACAATGCTAGATACGTAATATCTCCACACGTCGTTACAGAACGCCCTCGCAGTAGTGGCGCTCAATCCATCTACTGCTGGCCAACAGCACGCTTCACTACAAGCTATATCATGCCCTTCCCAGTCTACTCAACTGACGCGATTCGGTCTTGCGTCGATAATCTTAAATATGCCGCCCCAGTAGAAGCATGGACGGTGAGGATCCTCTTTCCGTATTCGCTCAAACTCCACATATGTCGAGACATGGCGTCGCCGTAACTCAGCGGCTACATCTTCATATTCTGGTGTTTGGATAGATGGCGGCACTTCCAAAGTTTGCGGTAACGCGGCATAGAGCCAGGTTTGTTGAAAGACGAAGCATTCTACCGGAGCGCCCGCCCTCGTGTGATGAATAGTAGTGGGCCCAAGTCCCTCGTATACTCCATACTCGAGTACCAAGCAGCGGTACTTCTGGATAACAGGACTTCGTGACCAGGTATTGCCAGCCCAAACTGCTACCAGAGGCTTCCTCGTGGATTCTCTATATCGAATCCATTTTTCCTTACTGAGGTCTCTGGGCGGATAGCCAGCGGGGGCTCCCGGGGTATAATATTTTGCTACGTCATACCCGATTTCTTCAACTTGGTATACACGGTTATTCCTCAAGGGGGCCTTGGGGATAATATAGGTCCAAACCGGGATGGAGTACGAGCGCGGCTCCTTTGGCGGTGGCTGCTGCTCTGCCGATTCATTAAAGAAGCTGAATGGTGTCTCACCACTAGTCATGAGCCCCTCAGCATCCAATTCGAGAGGTGAGCTCATTTCCATTGGTTCCTTTTCCATTGACTCCATTTCCAGTGTCAGGTACCTAAGGCCGCTCACAAACCGCACAGACCGCCCTGGTCTTGATGCCTCCGCCTTGTTCATGATGGATAAAGCCTGCTCTTGCAAGCCCAAGAGCCGAAGGAAGAAGGTCAACTTGTGTATGAGAGGGCCAAATGATTGGCGGGGAACGCAAGTCAACGTCAAGGATTGTAGCCGGGGATTCATGTCCGGGAGAAAGGCTAGCGAGTATGCCCAGTCAAGGCCGGGGAAGATGTGCTTCTCAGCAAAATATTTTCGGTCAATACCACCAAGACCAGGAATGCTGACCGTAGGTATATTTGTGACAAACGAGTGGTGTATCCTGAGGGATCGAAGATTGGAGCACCAAACAGGGCGAAATACATGTGACAGACCCGAGAATCCGTACATTCTGATTGACTCATGGATGACAAGCTTACCAGTATAAGTGGGATGTAAATCTCTACCCGATTCTTCATCGACACGAAAATGGCCGCTAGGTGGAAACAAGCACATTGAATCGCAATCAAAGTGTTCTAGCTGTCCGTTGGAGCGGCGCAGCAGCGATTCAATTCCCGCCGCCGAAAATTGGTTGCCCGACAAGTGCAGATGTGTGAGGCCGATGGAGCCAGGCAAGTGGTCCGTGGCAGCAATGCCATCATTCCGAGACAGGAGACGTAAAACACCGTCGAGCGTGTCTTGGCGTACTGGTACAGAGCCGTCGGAGCGGACAGCAGACAACTCTTGACTATTAGCCAAGGCTGTAAATGCGGGAGCATCGACCAGATATCTGGCACCAGGAAGAAAAACGTCGCTGCTGCCATGTACTTCCAGAATAGAGGTATGGCGGTCGAATTCTGTCCAACGCTCGACCAAGCCCTCGGTTGATGCATGCTGCGGTGTCCGCAGTCGACGGGTGAAGTTGAGTTGGCTGAGGAATCGTGCTGCAGAGAGGTCGGATAGTTGGTTGTCACTCACGTCTAGACTCCACAAGCGACCGTCGAAAACGTTGAGATAAAGTGGCTTATCGCTACGGAGTCCACAACGGCGAAGCTTGAGAATGCGTAATTTGGGTAGCTGTAGCTCAATTAGGCGGTCATGCCTGGGCCATGAAGAGCCAGACACCTCCAAGTACAGCAACTCTGGCAGGGTTTCAGGTGATTGGAGAACTTTGAGAACTCCATGGTTAAGATTATCAAGACTTAGCACCCGCAACGAACGACCCAATGGCACGGTCTGTTGGCCAAGGAAGCGGATATCAAGGTTTTCTTGGTCATCCAAGACAAGGGCCGTAACGTTTGGAAGCAACTGGAGAGCCAGCGTAAAGATGTTTGCAGTAAGCTCTGAGTACATGGCGAACTCGCGCGGCCCAGCGGCGCCTCTTACATCCAGCACCTGAATTAGGAGCCGTGTCTTGGGCGTCAGCTGGAGTAGCGTCCGGGACATGAAATTGGCCCACCATTGTCTGGTATCTGCCGAAATACGGATGAGTGACGCCCAGGTGCTGATGCCGTCAGGGAAGACTCACCACCGTCCGTGCTCCATCCCAAACGCTTAGACGCCGCACAAGGGTCTCTCCAGAGCTGAGGCGCGAAGACGGACCAGAAACGGCGGCTGACTCTACAAAGGGATGGATAATCCGTGAATGCTATGTATGGGGCGGCTAGCTGCAGCCAGTCGGGTCGAGTGGTGGCTTGCTGATACGTTGGCAAAACATCCATGCTGCATATTTCGGAGAGTAACCGGAGAATCGAGAGGTGTAGTAGAGACGGGAGTGAGTTGTAAGTACCCTGTTAACGATGGATACATACAAGAGATGGTGATAGAGAGGCGGATTCCGGCACGCAAATGCGCTGGAAAGCTGATGCCTGGTAGTTTGGATTGGTATTGAATGGAATGAGACTAGCAGTTGGAAGCGAAAGTATTGGCGCAAGGAGGAGGATCGAGGCGGATGCTGGAGGTTTGATTGAGCCGAGCACGGGATTCAAGCCGGTGTGGCTGTGTGGTGACTTGGCAGATAGGTATCCGCAGCGCAAGAAGACGCACGGAAGATACTTGCTCTGCTTGGCATCAAGTTACCTACCAAATTACCGTATGAAACAGCAAAGAACTTGGAAGGAGCGCCGCGAAAAGGCAGATAGATACCTTACAGTACATGGCGGAGTGAGGCAAAAGGAGCAAGTCGCAAGTACCATCTTGGCATCAGAGCATGGACGCATCATCGCTCACCAAGGCACATGGGCATGTGGGGTCGGAAAGCGCTACGGCTAGGGCGCACTTGCCATCAAATCAATGCATCTCATCTGGGCTCCCAGCTGCAGCAGGAGCGGTGGAGCTCTGGCGTCGTGCCAAGTAGCTCGATGGAGCCGAAAGGTATCGCCCCTCATGTTGGTGACGGAGCTGGTACTCCGCACTGCTAGCAGGGTACCACCTGGCTACGACTAAGCCTCTTTATGTACTGTACAGCAGCAATACAGGCACGGGATTGGTTGACAGCCCAGCTCAGCAGATGCAACGACAGATGCGACTCCAGTGAGAAAAGAAGACCATTGAAACGATTAAATTGGCTTCCATCTAATGCAATATAGCTGATACAGGCACCTACTATATTGATGCAGTCAGCAGCTGACCAAGTGCAATGCGTTGGCTTGGGCCTTGTACGAGTTGGTACTTTGTCTACGGAGTAAAGCAGACCACGTTGTGGCTGTAATGCTCCGATATATGCCATCCATTGGATGCTTTGCCATGTGCTGTGCCTCTGACAAGCATAACGTACATGTAAAGTATCAGCAACGTCACTGTACCTTCCATGCTTCTGTGCCTGAGGTAGCAGTAGCACCTGACTCTCCCAGCAAGTATCGGGTACCGCCTCCAAGTTAATCGCACGTCCACCTGCATCTAAACAGCTTCTTCCAATCTACCTGGCTGCATCATACAATCAACCGCCTTGCTGCATGTATCTCGTCCGTCTCATGCAAGTGTCCTCGCCCGCAGCTCGGTCAGCGCACCTCAATGCACCTTGTCCCCTGTACCGCAGCTGTGGCTTGCTCCATAGCGTGCTCCATAGCGGCTAGATCGCTGCCCACCGTGCGCCACAGCGGTCCCTTGTCCCTGTACCTTGTCCCTGTCCCTGGCGCCTCCATTAGGAAACCTCCATCCGTCTTTTCTCTCTCTCCAGATACTTGCATGCCGCACTTTGAACCTCAACCACGCCACGAGCCGCACAAGCCGCATTCATCTCATACCGAGATCGGACATGTATGGATAGCCAACATCCACATGATGCAAGTGGTCGGGCTAACCAGCTGATACGGTGACTTGATAGGCCGTTGTGCAGCTGAAGCGGGATCAAGGTGTCGTGGCAGCCCCAAACGATGCACTGCAATATATTCATCATGGACCGCCAACGGGCAACTGAAACAGCATGTCAGCCTCACTTCACTCTCTCACCGCCAAAGCCTTATGGCCAGTTGTCACGGCCTTGGTTTGGGCCTATCACTCCGTGCCTCAGACCCCCTCTGTGCTGTCACAGCTGTCCGACTCTATCCGGTGACCACATAAGACGAGTACACTAAAGGACAGCAAATGACAACACAGATGGACAACTACAACTCAACTGCAGTTGTGTACTCTTACCGTACTTACGACTGAGCGAGTACGGCCCCAGCTCACGGCTTGGGTACGGACGCCTCCGAATGTGCGTCGCGCGGGCCGCCGGCAAGCAAGCCCGTGCCCACGGGCTCAGTCACCAACTTTGCGTGTCCATGCACACACAGGTTGGGCCAAGCCTTGAACCAAAGTCCATCCGCTTGGCGGCACGGAACGTGTCCCGGCTTTCCCATCGGAGAGCTAACGTCGCTAAGACGGCCAGGTCATACCTCTCGGGCACTTCAAGCCGCTTCCGAACTGACCGGTCAAGCGAAACTTGGCTGGGCAACACCATCAAGACTGACGGTGACGGGCGGGTGACGGGTGATGATGGTAAGATGTGATAGATTGCCGCAGCCAAGCCAAGTGGTCATCGGCCGCGGCTGACCAGGAAGAAAAGGAGATTAAGGAACCGAGTCCATGTCAAGCCCCCTCCCCTGACAGCTGCGGACCAACATGTCAAATGCCTGTAAAAGCAAGTATCCCGTGCAACAAACCCAGCAAAACGCACAGTCCGTCCCGACAGTCTGGCTGAGGAGCATCCCGCTGCGTTATTCTCCCGCTCATGGCACCGATGAACGAGATGAGCGCACGGCAATGACACTTGGGACGAGATTTGTGCTGGCCAGACACTCATCCCTCCCGCCACATCCCGTTGACTGAAACACTTTAATACAGACGTGTGCTCATATGCACGTACATCGACGGATGCATTAGCACACGCACAGCATTCTAGACATGAAGAAACCATGTCTGTGTCTGTGTTTGAGACTGTGTGAGATGTGCATAATAGCGTGCGCTTAAGCAGCGAGATATCGAAGTCCCCAGCCCTCGTTTGTTTTTGGGGGGAGGGGATCTGCTTCATGTTTTGCCCATAAGACAAGTCGGCCGTTGCACATTTTCTTTTACTATTAATCGACGCTGGCAAACTGAGACCAGAAAAAGGGCTGCTTTCTGCAAGATTAATGCACTGGTGATCCTCTTTTTCACGCGCCGTTTTATTTTTCTGGCCCCCCTGGTCGTCTAATGCCCGTGCTAAGGCAAGTCTAGAGTATCTACGTGGGTGTATCTCAGCCAATATCCTCATTTCCCTCCCTGTATTGGCCTAAGTTTTGAGTTTCGGCGCTGGCAAAGCGTCATCGTAGCCTTACCGGCTGCAAGACGAAGAGCTGGGAGACCCGTTACTACCTAGTATCTCTTTCTCTTGCTTTCGGTTAATGGTGAGAGCGATTACGATGCGTGGAGACCTGGAGGGGCAAACCTTGGCACAAAGCCGGTCGAGATGCATCACCAACATGTTATCCTTACCCCATCCAAAGCTCTCGTTTCATATCAGATGGGGATAAAATTAGACACAACCAAAGTCCAACTTTCACATACCTAACTTCACAACGGTTTTTCCCCCAAAGAAAGAGAGAAAATTTAGAGAGAGTCTTAAAACAGAAAAACGTGTGTGTGTTGGGTCTGGTATCTCCATCTCTCCCCTCCTCTCATCTAAACCTCTCCAAAACGAGTCCCAGCACAAAATCACCAGCCGCCCTACTTCCCCTCCTCAACATACTACTCCCAAGGAACCCAAGACACTCTTCGCCCAAAATGCATGTGTACCTTGATTAGCACAGCTGTTTAGGTTGCCAACACATTGCCACTGCTCTCATTCGCTTGCCACTTTACACACGCCCCCCTCCCCTCCCCTTTCATCCATCCCTCCCTGGGCCCGACACACAATGACACACCCCCGGTTTTTTGTGTATGTGTAACCCTTGAGAGTGGCATTGCCTAGTTGGGTAGATCTTAGACCAGGGCCAGAGTAAGAAGAAGGCATAACTTACACCCTGGCTGTTCCCGAGAAAGAGCCAGCAAGGGATCAAGGATCTGCGCTTAGCTCGAAGCCTCTTTTTTCTCTTGCCGTCTGCCGTGAACTTTGCTTTGTTCGGATGGTCAGTCTATGAGCAATACATTTGTAAAAGCGAGAGTGTGATGGACCCCGATCCCCAGCCGCAGAGTCCAGATCCCCCATCGTCCATTCCAAAAGGACCCCCGTTAGCATTTTCCCAAGACAAAAAATGAATGATGTGCCCCAATTCTGCAGAGTTCCTGTAAGTCCCAGACACATCGGACCCTCAGACCGACCCGGCACAACACACCCCACAAACGCCGAGAGCCGTGGATGGATTTTTCGTGTTCCACCCGCGGCCCTTCCTCCTATCAGCCCGCGTCGAGTGTCTCTTCTCCTCTTGTTTGTCTCTTTCCCGCCCCCCCTTTCGAGAGAGAGCTTGCTCTGGCTCTTTCGGTGATTCAGGCGGCTATTCCTTTTTCCTTTGGAGGCTGGGGAATTTTTTGCCGCCACACGCCCCCCCTCCCCTCCTCTTACATGGACCAGACCCTGCTCGCCGTTTCGGAAGGTAGAGTTGCCGATATGCTGGTGGTGGATCATTGGGTTCGGCGTGCTCCAGGCAGCCTCATATCAAGAGCTACTAGCCAATGGCGGCTTGCCATTCGTAGACTTGCATGACGCAGCAGTTAATATACGTGATTGCCAACACTGACGAGAATGCCTGAAGCGGTGAACGAGAGAGAAAGAGACACACATACAGACAGAGAGAGAGAGAGCACGAGAAGAGGGACAATTGTAGAGCCAAAAAAGAATCTTCATCACAATTAAACTATATTATACATTGTCAAGTGCGTATGCTAATATACACACATGAGTTTGGGGTGTCTTTAGGACATCTTGACAGTCCGTGTAAGGGCCATACCGTCTCGTATATCTTTTGGTATCAGTAAAACGTCAACACATTTCTCCCAACCACAATAAAGCTGAAAGACCCGGCCGCCAAGCCATGCGGCCCAGCTGAACAGGTGGGAAGAAAAAAAGTAATGATGATGAAATAGTTGGGGGCCAGCGCGGCAACTGCCGCAGGGATACCTCGGGCAGCCGTCAACAAGGCAAAAAGAGGGAAAGAAAAGATGAAAAACAAAAACCCGACATGAAAAAGGAAATAAATCCAAGCATAAACCATGTATTTATGTAGTATCCATCCACTCCCACCTTGGATATCAAGATTTGTAAAGATCCACAGAAAGAGGCGCCGGTGTCCTTCCCCCCTTCCCCCCATATCCTCCACTCCCACCTTTGGTCCGAATAAGAATAAGGAAATTAATGGAATGTTTCTTCCAGTAGATGCTTTGTGTTTAACGATGTTGCTTTTGGGTTTTGTTTTGTTTTGTTTTTTTGTGATGCTGACCACCAGTTGTGTGTGTGTGTGTGTGGCGGTATTCGGTGTAAATGGATAGACAAAGAAGAGGCCTTCTACTTGGGCAGCAGCCATCAAGCAGGATGTTGTGATTAGAACGAACCAATGGTAATCTCGGTTCCATGGGCAAGGATTATTTCGTCCCCTGCATGTATGCAAAAAAAGACAGGAAAAAGGAATTTTTGTTGCTGCTACCCGATGCCGTGCTGCAAGCCAGTCACCTTCCAAGTCATTCCCGACGCCGCCTCGGCGTCTATCGGGTGTGGCTTGGCCCCACTGACAAGTGGACGAATGGACGAAGCGAGGTATGGAATGGACTCAGGATATTATCGCCCAAGTCTGACCGGCTCTGGAGCGGGCAATGATAGACAATGCTCTCAGTAGGGGCTGCCACGCTTCTCGCCCGCTGGCGCCCCATTTGCGGCGAGTCTTGACTTGGGAGGTGCTCGCCTCTTGCGGCTTCGCTCCTCTTGCTCAATGACAGGCACCGCGGCAGGGATAAACTCAACCCCTCGGTTGCGGCTGTTTGGGCGAGCATGTAGTTTGCGGTGGTTGTTGAGGTTATCTTGACGATTGAACTGGTCCTTTCCGCAAAACTCACAGGAGAATCGGTTGGGACCTTCTCCATGGAATCTAGAGGATGCATTAGTATGTGTTACCGAACGTAATCTAAAGAGTTAGGTGATGGTACTCACGTTTGCTTGTGACGCTTGAGATGCTCGTTTCTTCTGAATGCCTTTTGGCAGTTGGGATAATCACACTTGCACATGGCCTTGCGTACAACATCATATGAGTTGTCGTGAGCCTGCTTCTCGGGTACCTTTCTTGGGACACCCATCTGGCGCTCAAGCGCTGCTGTCTTCATGCGGGTACGAACCAGAGCGTGCACTGGTGTCCGCGTACCTGGTAGCCTGTTGGGAGACACTGGCTGTCCATGAAGATAATATCTTCCCATGGGGGATTGGGAGTATCGATGAAGGTCCATAGCCTCATCATGTGGTGACTGCACCTTTTGCCTGAAGAAAGAGATTGGGCTTTCATTGTTGCACGGCCACGAAGGTACACTGTCTGTCATCTCTGAGGGAGAGATGCTGTGTGTAGGTGTCATGATGTAGGGAGCGGGCTGTAGAGGTGCTTCAGTGTAGACCACTGGCCCGGAAGGGGTGATGGAACCGATTGAGTGTGAGGCCATGTTGTTCATGTCGAGTATCTGGTCGTAGGGCATGATGTCGCTCATTTTTCTCAGAGGAGTCGAAGGGGGAAGAGTTCCGTCAGTGGAAGAGAAAGACATACGGTCATGCTCCGCTTTCACGGGACCAAACATGTACTTATGCATGATGGTAGGCGGTGTGAGGTCCCCTTGGCTGCTATATGACTGGTAGCCGTCAAACTCCAGTCTGAGATCGTTAGGCGTGGAACGACGAGAAATGGGTGTGAAGACCTCGTACGGAGAAGATGAGTTTGAAGAAGCCGAAGAAAAGCTGGCCCCAGGACACGAGATGGTCAGATTGTTGTAATCCTCCATCTCGAATCGGGGGTGGTGGTAAGTGTCTGGCTCGGCGAGTTGCATTTTGGATGGTTGTGGTGGTGGTGAAGAGCGAGTGAGAAAGAAAGAGGCACACAAAAAGAGAGCCGGGAGAAAGTAAGCCAAAGGGAGCAGAATCAAGAGATTCAACAAAAACAACAAGCTCAAAGGTAATATGATGATGATAAATTAACAGAGTGCGTTTTGGATATTGAAGGAGTGTAAGTTTAGATAGAATCCCTTCAATATGGAGAGAGTACTCCAAGTAAAAGCACAACGACCACGACAGGCGAGAAGAGATCGAGAGTGCAAGAACTTGGGAAATGATTGGGAATTCTGATCGGGAATGTTGGATTATTTCTCGAGGGCGGACGACTGAAGATATAGTATCGTCCTGGAATGAGAGATGGGGATGCTCTTAGCGGGCCTGAGACAAGTCTACCTGCAGATCAATCCCCGGGAAAAGAGGCTTTTGGCAGTAAGTGACAGAAAGAGACCGAGACAGCAAAAAGAAATTGTGGGTGCGGTATGGGTATTGGCAAAGGTCAAGGATAGCTCGATAGATCGAACTTATCGAGATCTAGGGGGGGCGTGGTTCAGGACCGAGTCAGGCGAGGGCGAATCACGGACTTTTATCACCGGTTGTACTTTGTATCGTAGTTGTAATGTTTTGGCCATCCATCTCGACTCTTATCCGCTCATGGCCGGGGGGTGTGAAGTGTGAAGGGATACAGGGGTGAAGGGGTCCAATTTGCCCTGGTCTACTTAGTAGCATGCCCAGAAAGAGAAAACGACAGATAGAATTGCTAGTACTCCATAGATGTGCGGTGGCCACTTATACTGCCATGCAGTAGACTCCCGCGTAGCGTAATCTCCCAGACTATCGTGGCCTTGTTTGTGGGGAGAGGGGCCTTACCGCTTGGCACGGGCGCCCTGTCCAAGCATTTGTGGTGTTGGGAGAGTCGTACAAGCTGGAGGCTGGATATTGGGCCAAGCTGCCAAAAGATGCAGCGGCAACAGGCAGAGAACAAAGATGAATGAAATGCACATGGGGTCCATACAATAGATGCGCCAAGCTGGTGTAAGTACACGGAACCTGCGATTCAATAACACGCATGAGATGAGATTAACAGCCCGCCTTCCATGCACTTGCATGCGGCCTGGAGAACAGGGAAATAAAGACACACGGCCAAAAGAGAGGCCAACCTACCTGTACTCGTACAAGTCACGGGCCAGCTAGCTGAAAGCTCAGGACGGACGTCCGTCAGCCCAAAAAGAAACCCCAGTGTGCGCAAAAAGCAAAGGATACCCCCGAGCTGGTGTCCCGTCATTTTGTCAAGCGATGTCACTAACCCAGCCCGCAGCGAACAGCTCTGTTGCTAGCAGTAATAGTGCATACTCGTACTCGTAGTAGTAGTTGCATGCACCCCTTCCGCAATGAGTAGCAGAGAGCCACTACCTAGCAGGGGCCCCTTGTCGCTAAGAAGATCGGATGTGCCCGGTTGGTTGCTGGGGTCTCTGCATGATGATCTACCAATGGGTAGGCTGGCCGGCATAGCGGACGGATCTCATCTCTCGCTATCATATCAGGCTTGCGCATGTGAATATGGGTATGCTTGCCGTGTGCCGTGTGCTGTACTCGTATCGTATACCGCTAGATGAATCAAACTTGGAAAATCATGGTCATGGATATTAGCCAAAGCCGAATACAGCTTTCCGTCCGGCACAGTGGCCCATCGGTCGGTGAGTTCACACAGTCCTGACCTGACGCTGTGTACTCGTACTAGGTAAAGCCCACATGGCGGGAGGAAGATTATCTCCGCTGTACTCCGTAGTCATGGGGAAGAGATTTGATGCTGTCCCATGCTTGTGTCAACTCCAGATGCTCCCAAAATGAACCCTCCGCACAAATCACTCCACTCTAATCGGCAATGGTCTGAGCCTCAAGTGGAACGGAGAGACATGTTGGAATGTGGGCACGATAAACCACCACAATTTCCTCTGTTCAAGTCAAACACCGTTCGTACAAATGTGAGACAGTTTGTACCAATGGTCAAGGCGAATATGCCCAATTTGGCTTGACAGCTAATAGAGTTCAAGTCAAAGTCTTGTTCTGTAAAGGTATCGAAGATTTCAGATAGCGTGTGTGAAGGCAAGGGTACTGTATAGGTACAGTAGCTATCTTTCTGGGCCAGCCACGGAGAAACTGCCGGCATCCATGGATGGAAAACAGGATTTTGCGTGCTTCACTTGGACATGTGCCCTTGCCACTGGCTTCGGCCGCATGAGAAGCCGTGGGCAACGGCAGCTGCTGTCATATTCTCTCCACAGAACATGGTCCGGGGGAGAAGGCTGCAGATTACAGACAAAGAATCCCATGTCGACCTGAACGGCAGTTCAAACGGCCACGCCATGTCGAGGCCAGACTTGTCTCTCATCGTTGTGGACGAACGGCTGGAAAGCGTGCGGCAGAATCAGATCAAGGGAAAAGAGCAAAGGATCGCAAATGGAGTAGAGTTTGGCGCTTGTTCACGCAGGTCTGACACATCCAGCCCTCTTCATCAGGGCAAGTCACAGGCCAAACTCGAGGCCAGAGTCCACTCTCGTCCACTCTTGTCCACTCTTGAAGCCGTCGCCAGTCAGGTACGAGGTGGCCCCAGCTTCTCGCCCGGCGCTCGCCTCTTCTGGTGCACCGTGATGGCTCGGTCCATCAGCATCCACCCAAGAGGGACCAAAGAGGGCCGGACGCTCACTAGAGATAGAGTTCACGGGTCCCTGCGATTAGCTCATGACGAACCCGTCCATCGTCTAAGTCTTAGGGCCGAGGGAGCCGCGCCGTGACAAGTCAGGGGCAGTTATCCGCTAGGGCTTTGATGGCTGATAAGGCGTGGCTTGACATGGCAATTCTATTACTCGTATCTCGGCATGAGGCGTCAAGTGATTCGCGATTAATGCTGGGCATTTGCATTTGGTACGTGATGTCATGTCACTGACAAGCAAATCGGTGAGCGGAGAAGCCGCAATGCCGTTATGCCGTTATGCAGCTATCGGGGATGCATTAATCGGTGTGTCAGCAACCCTCGATACAACGCTACCGTTACATGCGGAGATGGCCTCACTGCAGTGTGTTCAGTTCACATCTGCCAGACCACAGTCGCCCTACATTTCACATTTCACGCGCAGCCAAGTGCCCCAGATGGGCCAAGACCTGTCGTCACAGGCTAATGCAGATGAGTTCTCTCGCAAATTCGCCGGCCAAAAACAGGATCGGCTACAGTACTGGCCCTGTCCAGACTTCAAGGGAGGTGGCTATTGTCTGGGACCGTTGCTCGCGGTGATTCGCTGCGCCGCTTATCCCTGGCTTATGGCCTGAGTAACGTAATATCTCATGTTTGACATCTAATCTACTGGCCAAACCAATGTGTGTCGTTCAGTGAGTACATGTGCTAATACCCAAGGGAATAAGCAGGGCGGCGACACCATTCCCTTGGTGGACTACCAGCGTACTCCGTACACACGCCGTTTATCCCCAGGTCTATCCCTTTATAAAACAATGTCTAATAAGGTGCTTATTCGAGCTACTCCACGGAGATACGCAGCTGTACGAGTATGCAGGAACTGGCCTCATCGGAGCATGGAGTGCGGCGGACGAAGCCCAGTCATGCCACGCGCTCGCTTGCTGTGAGTGCCATGCGAGCACCACGCCAAATGTCGACTCAAGTGCTCTGATCCTTTGACGTGTCATATTTCTGTCTGTGTGTTTGATCTCTGCTGCCTGATTCTGATGCAGTTGAATCTCTACCTACCAGCGGAGGAAACCCCTACTCAAGCTGGCTGCAACTCGCCACGCCGGCCATAACACTTATGCGAGCTGATGACAGTGAGCTTAATACTACCACGTCCTGCTCGGTGGGTACATGCTCGTTTTCTCCTCTCGCAGCCAAAGAGGGGAATATGATCTTTCATCGCTTACAGGGACATGGATCTTTGCCGTAGCTCGACGCTGAGCAAGGGCCACAATCTCTCCGGAGCACTTCGTCTGCTTGGTTCGATCTCGCCATACCGGTACTCATTCCCACCGCCGCGCCGTCCAAAAGCTGCTGGCTTGGCTTGAAATGTCCTGCAACAGAGCATCGGCCGCTCATATGCTCTAACTCCAGCTGGCCTAGCTCATGCAGTAGCAATGGCACTTCTCTCTACCAGACGACTTGGAGGCCGCGTGTCAATCGATGGCTCGTCCTGGGCGAGTGTACTAATACGCGGCCCAAAAGTGACTAAGGGAAGACACGACCAACTCTGAGCATTATTATTCACGCGGGATACGACATTGGTAAAGAACGGGCGCTTCATGAGTAATGCATGCTTAATGAGTGGCAGCCCGCTATACACTTATTTCGCGTCCACTTAATCACCAAGTGGCTATTCGATCCTACATCCGGAGTCCATCTAGTCTAACTCAGAAAGTATGCCGCCACCCGCGAACCAGGTACAGTCGCTGCTGATCCAATTCGGACTCCGTGTACACCGGATAAGATCATGCCTAGTACCAAGCGGTAATAGCTGTTGCACCTACAGCACAGCACGATCCGAGAGGTCTCATGGAGAGATTGCTGTTCCAACATAGCACACCGGATGCCGTTTGTTCACCAGCAAGCTGCTGCCGCATGTCAGCCGCGCAACCTGCTTCAAGACACCAAGCAAAGGCCCCACTAGAATGTCATGGACGGCCATATGAACGATATATTTGGAATACTCGCAATAACATTGGTTGAATAAGGCTTTACCATCTACTCCTGTCGGCTGTAAGGAACACTGCATGGGGTGCAACACCTCAGGTTACACCACGCAGCCTATACATCTACACCCAAATCCCAGCGACTTGGGATGCTGTTGGGTGATGGTTGATGGGTTGCACAGCAGTACCGATGACCAACCTGCCGGTTTTTTCTTTTTCTTTCTAAATCGACAGCTGTCGCGCACCCTGATGTTGGGGATGTCTTAGTTCATGCAGCATCGGTGTGACAGCCAAGACCAAGTTCACATTCGCCCAGGAGAGGGCTAATGCATCATATTGCCAATCTGGCAAAAAAGAGTGAAATGAGCTGTAACATGCACCTCTGTAAATCCTGTCTTGTTATCTCAGTGACAGAAGCCTGGCTGGTGGGTAGCTCGCTCTGAGAGAAATCGACATGTCATATTCCTAGCTTCACGCGTGGATCACCACCAAGCCGATAGGCCGGAAGAAAGGCACAAGGGCAGCGAAGTTATTGGCTGTTACCACCTTGTTACATCACTTGCTGCGGCACTTATGCCAAACCCAACGGGTTTAACTCACAATCCAGGCACACAGCCCCGAGAGATACCTGGTCAAGCCCCGCTACATGTGCGATGTTCAGCTCTCTTTGCATATCGAACCCCGGAGGCCGTGGCGATTTACCCTGTACGGCGATTCTCAGCCTCAATTCGCTTCTGCGAAAGTGCTTTCTTTTCTTTTTTCTTGGTGAACCTCGTATTTTGGTCCCTTTTTACCTCATTGTTCTTTTTTTCTTCTTATACCCGGCCAGCCAAGCATATGTCGGCCCTTCTTCCCCCTCCACACCAAGCCCGAACCAGACAAGCCGGCGATGCTCCATACCAAAGGACACTCAGCCGGAGCCTCAAGTTGTTCCCGCTCTTCGCTTCGAACTCTCCAAGTGTTGACTACGACAAGCAAAAGGTCCTAGGAGCTATGGCGAACCGAACATGATCTATCACTTCGAGCTAGTGTTCGTCAACTGACTCGGATTGTAATTAATCACAAGAATCTATCAATCCGGGAAAACACACCACATCTGGACAGTGTTTGCTTTTGTCTGTCTCCTCCGCTGTTAGTGTGCCTGCACGACTAAACATGTATGTCTCTGCCTGTTGGCTGAAGATGTATCAGTTGATGAGTGATGGCAGGTGAAACAGACAGGTCTAACAGAGCTGAGTCTGTGCTGATGAATGAGGTGCCAAGGAGAGCGACCCTTTCCATCTCGCCAGGCATACTCATACGTCAAGAAACGCACTCAATTAAGCTGCTGTCACTTGTCGCTTCACTATGTTGATAGCAACGCACGCCACAACGGGCCAGAACCTCCAGAGTAATTCGGATGTTGGGGACCCGTCAATCGGGGTCCTTTGTTTCCCCCGCTCGAGCCTCTGACCCCTGTCTACCGGCCCGCTCCCATCTCCATCTTCCTTGGGGAGGATCTTGGAGAACGCGGACGTACTTCCGCAGGCACACACTGCTTGCGGGAATAATTCAGTTCTCTCGTCTTCTTGTTAGGTCATGACTACTGCCTTCACACTGCATTCACCCTCCCACATCCCGCCAACGCGGATATCCAAAATCAGAGTTTCCACTATACGGACCGTCCCTTGACGTGCGCTGCTCCGCTGTGCTTTCATGTTAACCTTAATGATAACAGCCCTGATGGATAATCTCTTCCATCGTCGATGGTGTGACCTCACGGGATATTCCAATGTCTTGACATGACCGAGGGAATCCTGGCCGCTGGTCTTGGAGCTAGTCATGCCCTTGGTTGGTTCTTACAAGAAAATCTCCGTTTCAGTGTAGAAACAAACCACGCAGTCTCAGCCCGTCCAAGGAAACATCACCTGCAGGTATATACCCGGTCGCTTACTGGCAGCGTCGTATTCCTACCATTTGTCGGGTGAATACCGACGCGGCTCCGAGAGAAGCGGGTGGACTGTGCGTGAGCACATGTATCAAACTTGGGAAGATCAAGGTGCGCCACTTGCGGTGGATGCCCCATCCCGAACATATTCGGCGACCTCGGGCAGGGCAAATTACCAAAGATGTGTCTAGAAGGGCTGGATGGGTGTGCCCGGGGCTGATGGCAGCATATCCGCGATCTTTCTATGATCGTAGCCGCTCTGCTAGGGCTACGCCATACTGCTCCGGTATTTACAACCCCATTGGAAAGGGCACTAGCAATGCGACGTTGGTCCCAGGATCACTCACTTTGGGAGTCGTGGTAGGCTGATATACGCCATGGGGGGGCGTTCCAAGCATCAGGTCCAAGCGTTAGCTAGGAACCAGGGTGATCAATCTCTGATCCAGGGGTGGGCAGTGGAGGACCAACGGAGCCGAGAACATGGTACTGGAATCACAAAGCCATACGGGTGCCAAGTTCTCGGTATTCTGGTTGGAGACGTGAGCACATATTCTGGATGAGCGGCGTTGGCAGCAGACGGACCTCGTGAGTGAAAGGTACGTCTGTGTGTCAACTCGAATGACATCTATGAACGTGGCGCGACTGCTAATTCTCCCAAGAGATGCTACTGATTTAATCCCACACCCTATTATTAACCCCAATTTTCGACCTATCTTTTCGAGATGATATCTGACAGAGTTTGTAAAGTTCCCGGCATGTTAATCTGTTCAGCTCTACTAGCACACTCGGCCGATGATAGATCCATGCCTCGGGCACCTAATTGGCTAATTCAGGGATGAGATCTAAGCACACGAGGCAGACACACTGCCAGGTACCGGGAGAGGGCGACAGCTTCGAAGAGTGAGCCTCTGCCCCCCCTTCCAACCCTCGAGATCTTGGTGTGCTCTTCCAATGGGGATAGCGCCGATAACCCAACACTTTTCTCCTCGGTTGACATGCAAAAGGCGTCTCTCGTGTGGGGGAAGCGAGGCAAATCATCATCACACACACAGGCCGTGTTCCAGACAATGGGGGTTTCAGATCAGGTCGAACTGTTATTGACATGACACTCTGGGGGGATTTCGGTACTGTAGTGACAATGGCTATCAAAATGAGCGTGTCTATGCCAAGAGCCCTCCCTTGGAGTCGGGACGTCATAGCAGCTCGGCTCTCTCGCGTTCGTCCTCAGAGCGCCCCCCTCAAGCTAGATGGAACACGGAACAAGCAATGGCAACGAAAAAGAGGTCACAAGGCGCTTTACATGCTACTCATTGGCCGAAAATATGGACGGGTTCTAATGGCAAATGAAAGCCGATCAAAGTGGCATCGGTGGTGGCTTGACTTTTTGGTTCCCTTGCAGCAGCAAGTTTGAGTGCCAACAAGGACGCGGTGTGGCGGTGGCCAAGGATGAAAATAGAGTCTAACTTGAGAAAAAAAAGAAGGATAGGGCTAGCTTAGCGATCGTCACTCCTGGGTGGCCTGATGAGCTGGTCTGCCATTGGATTGCTAGACATGATCGCTTATGAAAAATAGTGAAGAGAGAAGACGCTTGTGAGAAATAGTGAAGAGAAAACAAGCCCAAGGTATCTTAGCACTGCGATCGGTGTGTGTGTTTCGACATAAGCGATGAGAAATCTGACTGACTGCAGGCTCTCTGCCTTGGAATTTTCAGCTGGACTTGGATGGACTTGGACTACTGTTGAGCAATGTCTGAGAGTGGTGTGATTTTCTCTTGGATTGGATTGGCGGGATATGCATGTCTCAGTGTGGTTGCGATAAGTCATTGCGCGGGGTTGTGAGGTTGCGGTTGTAGGGTAGGTTGGTTTGGTCGGTGTGGGAGTTTGTAAACATGCTACGAGACTGATGACTTGGGAGTAATTGGATTTTGTTGGATTTGTGCTGTTGTTGTCGTTATTGATATGGATACTGGTTTAGAAAGTAAATATGAAGTTGAATGGATGAGATGCAGGGTAGAGTATACCAGTTGTGTTGCTGGTAATATTCTCAACTACGACACCACTGCCACTAGTGAAATCCCAACCTTCCAATCATTCATGGGTAGTCCGATGTGTAGATACTCCTCCACGAGGAAAGTAATTTCACTTTTTTCTATTCGACTTTTAGATGCCTTATTCCATGTCTACATCCTCTCCTGTAGCAGCGACTTCTTCATCCATATCGTGCAACACCTCCTCCATTTCCGCCTCGGTCGCTTCTAGACCTTCGGAGCTCATGAGCTTGTTATCCTTGTCCTCGGCTATATAGCAGTAACATATTAGTACACATGGAAGTAATGATAATGTGGTCAGATACGGAGGGAGAAAATGAGAGATGCTTACTGCGAGGCTCAACAATGAGGTTCTCCTGCACCTCACAGTCTGTGAGGACAGAACCCGCCCCAACGATACACCGTTTGCCCAGGATACATCTTGTGAGCTTGCATCCTTTTCCGATAACGACGCCTTCCATGAGAAGACACTGAGACAACTTGGCTCCTTCGTTGATCTGGCAGCCGGCGCCAATAACAGTCTCCTTGATAGATGTCTTCTCTTCAACTGTGACATTTTCCGCAATCAAGCTGTCCTGCTTGGTGATGGTAGTGCGGGGCTTCACGCCTTCGGGATACGCGACTTTCTTTGGGTGAGCATATGGAGAGTAATTCTCGGCATCCTCCTCGATGGAGGGAAGTTTAGCTAGTTGAAGAGAAATGGCAAGCAGCAGCTGTGCTGTGTCGACACGGCGCACTATTGAACCAGGAACCTGGTCTTTTTGTGAATGGATGTAGGCCAGGATAGACGGGGGTTCGAATTTTGATGCCGCCGAGGCGGAGCCATTCTTGTCGCCTGTATATTGACCACCCGCGGCAATGTTGATAGATGAGATGGATTGCCTCGAATTTTCCTGGTTGCCGGGAGCGGATTCGGCCGGTGATGACCTGCCTTCCAGCTCAGACTCATTTTCATCGCTGTCGTCGTCACCAGCGCGGCAGACCTCACTGAAGGAGAGCTTCTCGGCCAACCCAGATTGCCATCCCGCCTTGGCCCACCACCCCACTACATCTTCGCCAATACTCTCCAGACGCTCATTCTTCTTGATGAAGTCGAGGATCCACCGGGGGAAGATGTATATGTGTGCATCTCTGTGAGTTGTGTACATACGAACTCGGGGGTTGGCCTTGACGAGTCCGTGACGGATGGGAATAGCCTTTCTCTCCTCTGTAAGATCGTTGAATGAATCTGTGGGCATGGAGTATACCAGTTTTGACACATTGGGAAAGATAGATCCTTTCGGAGGAACGGTTGGGGAAGTCGGCAAAGGAGCTGTAGCAATGAAGTCTGTCTCCTCGCCCTTGACGGGTGCGCTGGCTTTTGTGTTGTACCACACACCGAGGCCGCCGCTGTATCGAGTCTGGTGGCCGTTTGACAAGTGTTTTGCGCCGAGGAGATCCGTAAGGCTGGCAGATTTCACCATCCAGGCCTGGAGCAGCTGCTCACCAGCAAGTTCGCAGACGAGATCGCATGGCAAGACAACAAAGTCACCTGTTACTAGCTCTCTAACCTCAGGTAGCCGCAGTATCTCAGCAGTGCCCGTGTTTTGGTCCAGATCAGCGGGAGCCAAAACATCTGGCCGTGGCAGTGGCAGAGCTGTGAGATAGGGGTTGGTGTTGAGAGCAGCTGTCAGTGCTTTTGAGGCTGATGGGGGGCAGATGAGAGTTATGTCT
Organism: Trichoderma atrobrunneum; assembly: GCA_003439915.1. NCBI lineage: Eukaryota > Fungi > Ascomycota > Sordariomycetes > Hypocreales > Hypocreaceae > Trichoderma > Trichoderma atrobrunneum. The sequence goes on along the minus strand of PNRQ01000169.1, from coordinate 1,387 downwards.
AAGAGTTGTCAGCCGCCATCGTTGGATCCAAAACGTCTGGGTCCTTGCCGGAGAGTAATAGTACGACCGCATATACGAAATACGGAGTATTTAGGCATAGACGTCGATGTAGCACAAAAATGAAGCTCATCTGCCGAGACAAATCTCAAACAGGAAATATGAGAACTGGAGAAATAAAGAAGTGCGCTTACTTGTGATGCCGGTACGGAGACAAAAGTCGATAGGGTACCACACCATAGGGCGGTTGGCAATGGGCAGCAGAGCCTTTGGGTTCTCATCTGGGTTGGAGGTAAAGGTTGGGAATGACGAGCCAGGCCCACACAGAATGAGGGCTTGAAGCCCGGTTGAGGCCATCGACAAGGCGTGAGGCATCGTGGATGGAGGGGTCTGTGATGACGGACAGACACGCAGAATAAAGGCTGTGGCGGCTTGTTGACTGGGATATTTGAGAGATTCAAGACGGTCACGGGTGCCTCACAAGAGCCTGTCGAGTGAGGTTATAGTGAGATGCAGATGTCGCCTTGTAGACGGAGAGTTGACCGGGGTTGTGAATATCTTTAAAAATCTCCCCCACTTGAGAGTTTGCAGTGAAGAGTCATAGCTACAAGGCAAGGCTGAGAGAGAGTTTGCATGTGTGGCGCAGCTTCCAAAGATGTGGCTAGTATCCTATCATCTCGCTCATCCACAAAGCAGCCAATCAGAGAACGACATTCACGTGCGCGCTCGCAGCCTCGGTGGCGCGGGATTTAAATTGCTCCACTGCCGCAGCAACCTCGGGAGCGGCGCGTTGCTGGAGAGAGAACTCCACATTGTTGACATGAAGCAAGCTGAACCCCCAGCCACCGACTTGTTGCGACACACCTTCGACTAAGCCGGGCTCAGCTCTTCCCCCACTCAGCTCAGCACTTACAAGATCCAGGCTTGTTTATTCAGTACGAGCATTATTTTGTATAACCGCGGCATTGTTTGCATCTTGTTTTGCATCTTTGCAGCCTCTCTCGACCGCCCTCGGATTGGGCATTTGTAGCCATTCCCGTTCGTGACCGCACTTGCAAGCGATGCCACGCTCTTCCGTCTAATGTCGCCTCCTTACGACAATCACGGCTCCTCCCGCAGGCGAGGCGTCTGGAGCCATTGGGTGCCTCTTGCCATCACCCTGACCGTTGCCACGGCCGGGCTCGCCGCTTGGGTTTGGAGCCAGCGCAAGGAGACTGTTGAAGACCACGCCGAGGCAGAGCCCGACTTGGATTACGAGAATGCCGACTATGGGGAGAATCCGGCGTATGGCGCCGAGAATCGCAGACTGGCGCCGCCGCCGGAGCATGCCCAACGCGACAGCTATGCGACCGGCGCTGAGATGACCGAGGGCGGACGGGGAACGCGAACG
>PNRQ01000168.1:0-80895 GCA_003439915.1 Trichoderma atrobrunneum | reverse complement strand
GGGAAGCCGCCGGGGCCGCCGGGCATGCCGCCGGGCATGCCACCCTCACCACCAGCTCCGTAGAACTCATCATGATGGGGTTGGCGACACCCTCGAGCTCCTTCTGGTGCTCCTCGTACTCCTCACGAGTGGCCTGCTGGTTCTCATCGAGCCACTGGACGATCTTGTCGATCTCGGTCTTGAGGGTCTCCTTGTCGCCGGCCTCAATCTTCTCGTCGACCTTGGGGTCGTTGAGAGTGTTGCGGAGAGAGTAGGCGTAAGACTCAAGGCCGTTCTTGGCAGAGACACGGCGGCCCTCAGCCTCGTCCTCCTCCTTGTACTTCTCGGCGTCAGACAGCATGCGCTCAATCTCCTCCTTGGACAGGCGGCCCTTGTCGTTGGTGATGACAATCTTGTTGGACTTGCCAGTGCCCTTCTCGACGGCGGAGACGTTCATGATACCGTTGGCATCGACGTCGAAGGTGACCTCAATCTGGGGAACACCACGAGGGGCGGGGGGAATGCCAGTGAGCTCGAACTTGCCGAGCAGGTTGTTGTCCTTGGTGCGCTGGCGCTCACCCTCGTAGACCTGGATGAGCACACCAGGCTGGTTGTCAGAGAAGGTAGAGAAGACCTCGGACTTCTTAGTGGGGATAGTGGTGTTGCGGGGGATGAGCTTGGTCATCATGCCACCAGCAGTCTCGATACCCAGAGACAGGGGAGCGACATCGAGAAGCAGGATCTCGTTGGTGGACTTGGAAGAGGTGTCACCAGACAGAATGGCGGCCTGGACGGCAGCACCGTAGGCAACGGCCTCGTCGGGGTTGATGGACTTGTTGGGCTCCTTGCCGTTGAAGTAGTCGGTGATGAGCTTCTGGATACGGGGGATACGGGTGGAGCCACCGACGAGGACGATCTCGTGGACCTGGGACTTGTCGATCTTGGCATCGGCAAGGACACGGTCGACGGGCTGGATGGTGGATCGGAAGAGATCCTGGCACAGCTCCTCGAAACGGGCACGAGTGATGGAGGTGTAGTAGTCGATACCCTCGAAGAGAGAGTCGATCTCAATGGAGGTCTGAGCAGACGAAGACAGAGTTCGCTTAGCACGCTCGCAGGCAGTGCGGAGACGGCGAAGAGCACGAGCGTTGGTGGACAGATCCTGGTCAGAAGTTAGTACATGCGGGTTCTGGGGGGATTCAGATTTATCTGTGTGGGAGTTACTAACCTTCTTGTTCTTGCGCTTAAATTCGTTAACAAAGTGGTTGACAAGGCGGTTGTCGAAATCTTCACCACCCAAGTGAGTGTCACCGGCAGTGGACTTGACCTCGAAGATACCCTCCTCAATGGTCAGGAGAGAGACATCGAAGGTACCACCACCGAGATCGAAGATGAGGACGTTGCGCTCACCCTCGACCTTCTTGTCAAGGCCGTAGGCGATGGCAGCAGCGGTGGGCTCGTTGATGATACGCAGGACGTTGAGACCGGCAATGAGACCGGCGTCCTTGGTAGCCTGACGCTGGCTGTCGTTGAAGTAGGCGGGGACAGTGATGACGGCGTTGTTGACGGTGGTTCCGAGGTAGGACTCGGCGGTCTCACGCATCTTGGTCAGGATCATGGAGGAGATCTCCTCGGGGGTGAAGTTCTTCTTCTCGCCCTTGAACTCGACCTCGACGACGGGCTTGGAGCCCTTGTCGATGATCTTGAAGGGGAAGTGCTTCATGTCAGCCTGGACCTCGGAGTCGGCAAACTTGCGTCCGATCAATCGCTTGGCGTCGAAGACGGTGTTCTGGGGGTTCATGGCGACCTGGTTCTTGGCCGCATCACCGATCAGACGCTCGGTGTCGGTGAAGGCAACGAACGAAGGGGTCGTTCGGTTACCCTGGTCGTTGGCGATGATATCACATCGGTCCTCACGGAAGATACCGACGCAGGAGTACGTAGTACCCAGGTCGATACCGACGGCTGGTCCCATAGACATTGTGAATGATTGTGTTGTGTGCTCTCGAAAAAAGGTAATTAGAGTAGATTGAAGTGAAGAGAAAAAGGAGAAGATGTGTGAAGATTGAAGTGTTTGAGAGAGTATGTTCGGGAAAAAGAAAACGGCGTTGCTGGCGGGCTGCAGAGAGCATCTAAATAAAGGACGGTGGGAGGGTTTCGATGCGGTTCTACACTATTCCAAGGGTGCCCACACCGGCATCTTGCAGGGGCTCCCAGAAGCCTCTGGTAGGCACTGCAAACGCCTAGACCATGCGCGCGCCTGCTGGAAAGCCCCCCCTTGCGTTTTTTGATCAGTGCCCGATCGCCTCTTCCCTGCCTGCCCCTTGCATTTTGTTTTTGTTTCCAATGTTTTTTGTCTTCTTTCGTAGAAGCTTCCAATTGCCCATGTACCCTCAGGTAGCTCAGATTTGCTGCTTTTTCCCCCCTCCCCTCTTCCCCTCCTTTGATGTCATCTCCCCTCCAGCTCCCAGAAAACAAAAAAAAAAAATCCATCGCGGGGCAGTGGCGGGGTCCCTGGTACCTCTGATTGTCCAAGGGCTGCCGCAGCCGCGCTGGTAGCGGGTACACAGCTGCCCCACCATAAGGCACTAGAAGGTGCTGGACAGCTCTATCGTATCGCGAGGTACTGCCTGGTACCACATTAATCCTGTGCAGCCTTTGGAATTGGATCGATTGTTGCTGCCTTAGCCAGAGCCTTACGATACAACGCCTTACGATACAACCTTGGAACCCTAGCAGTACCTTGGCAGCCGCTTGGGTACATGTCGGTAGCCTAGCAACGCCCAAGCAAAGAGAGCACCAGATAGCTGAGATTACTGAGATTACTGTAGCACTGAGCTGGACAAGGCCTCCAGCTGCAAGAAAACCCCCTCCTTGTCCTTTCGTGCCTGTTTCGCCTGATGCTAAGCAAAAATCCGATCGATGGACACAAACTGCCAGCTCTACCTTACCTTACGCAGAGAAGCATGGAAGTACCTTTGTATCCTCCATCGTCATCTTGACGCATCCTTCCCGCAGCGGAAAACAATGGAAAACAAATGGAACAGACAGACACAAAGCAGCTGGAGCTGCCCTCGCTTATCGTTACCCTAAAGCGGCATTTGCCATTCCATAATTGACTTTTCTTTGGCGCTGACTGCTAGCTATCCCAATCAGCCCATTTTGCCCATCCATCCAATTCAGCCTCACCCTGGAACAATGAAGTACAGTACAGGCATCGATCGTCCCAATACATACCCAACGCGGCCAAAGAAAGACGTAGAAAAGAAAGAAAGAAAATGAAGAGCCAGTGGCAAGGCAGCTTGGGCGGCGAGGCAAAAACAGCGGATCCTTGTCCAACTTGTCAACCAACGAAAATTCATCGAAACAAAAGCCGCCTAATCCCAATTCGCGGCATGCACACCATCACGCTTGGAACAAGAGAGAAGAGAGAAAAAAAGTTTTTAGCTCCACATCTTTTGTTCCAATCCAATTCGTCGAATGAATGGATCGTGGAAGCTTGCGCTGCTTGTCGCCGTAAGCTCGTTTGGCTCCAAATCGTTCGATGAGATGGCTTGATAGGGTAGATACATACATACTGCAGCTATTGCTGTACGAGTAATGCAATGGCAAAGGTGATTCCATCCTGCTGTCCTTTGTATCTCAAAGCCGGATAAGCTCTATCAGCTTCGTACCTAGTAGTACGCCAGAGCTTTCAGCCACGCCTCGGATGTCCGGGCAAGCTTTACAGAGGCAATCCATAGCAGCTGGATCCTAGGCTTGAAGCCTACCTTCTCTTTGTCATCATGAGCCTCTTGGTACGTATCCATTGCATGTCCCATCGATATGCACAGCATCAATAGATGCAGCAGCTTGTTTGCGTGATAGTTTCAGGTTACTACACGGTACTTGTCAAAAACTTGTGATGAATTCACAACATCAGCTATCCTAGATACAAAGCCATGGACCATAACATAATCCCAATTGCGCTGCGTAACACCAAGCAGCGCTATGTGTGACACCCAAACCGACAAAAGACTCCACGGCAAACAATGCATTTCACACCTCAAACATTAATAACACACAGAGACAGCAAGAAGCATGTTCCGAGTAACCTTATTCCGTGACCAGACGCAGCTTTTTGCCTACATCTCGCCTCTTTGCATGCCCTGCTGCTCGCTCCGACGCCTTTTGTTCTTCCTCGGTAGTGTTTCCGCGAGCCTTGAGGGCCTGGAAAAGCATTCCCGCATCGAAGAAGCCATCTATTAGTTTCAGTTAGCATCTCGTCCATGTAAATAGTAGACACAACAACAGCATATACTTACATCCTCCCAATTCGTCGTCATCGCTTGTGAAGCTTGTTTCTGTTGGCGATCCCGGAACCAAACTTAGGCGTCTGCCTCCAGACTTAACCGCGTCCGGGCCGGTGATCAATCTGCCCCGAGACTTGAGTCTGTTGGATGGCTTTGGTCGAGCCAGCTCTGCCTCGCGTGCCTTGCTTCCCTTTGTGCTGACTACCTTGCCGTTTGTGATGCGCAGGATGCGTCGGACCTCCAACAGGTAGCTCTCCAGTGTGTCCACAAATCTCTTGGTCTGTCGGTGCTTGCTCGACACGCAAATGGAAATGCCGTCGTCCTTGATAATGTAGCCGATACCAAATCCATCTCCCGACGTCGGTCCGAATCCAAAGTGGCGAAGAGAAGGGTTACCGCAGTTTGAGGTTGAGAGAATCGTCGTGTTCAGTTTGTCCCAGCCAGAATCGGCAAAGATGAGAGGAAGCGGGTGATGATCTCGCGATCTGGAGTTTGTGCTGTCGCCGCGTTCCCTAGTCGACCTGACTTCGACGCCGTCGAGCGACAGGTTGGAGCTCCTTGGGCTTGCCGTCGGTGAAGACGTCGTTGGGCTTGACGCTCCAGGGCTGCTCATGCCGCTATCGATCAAATCGTCAACATACTTTTGCCACACGCTAAAGAGTGCATAGAGATGTCTGTCGCATCCCTGCGCTTTTGAACACTCCCTGGTGTTGTTAACATGCTTCTGGCACGCACGCTTGAGAGCCTCCATCTTTTGCTCGACCGGGTTGTCACCCCAGAATGTCTGGACGAAATCCACAGATTCCTTTGTTACGGGTCTGATGGCCTCTGTACGGCCGTGCAAGAAGGTCTTGGTCATGGCAGGCTCATAAGTGCACTCAACCCTGCCATATAGACCGTAATATGCCGCCTGGAATGCCATTTGGACAAAGGCATCGGGCGAGAATCCCATCGATGTAATAAAGTGCTTGCCATAGGTGGAGAAATCGAGGCACTGGAATTCGTTTTGTTCAATCAAATCTGCCAGCCTGGTTTCGGCGAACCGCACCGCGATACTTAGCTCGGGAATCATATCCCACCCGAGCTTTCGAGGGGTGGTGTTGACGTCTCCGAAACTATCAATCTCTCGCTTGGACGGGTCAGGGCTGGTAGAGGTCCAGAGGGTCGGCGCCTGTCCGTTAATGGTGCGTGCGAAGCGAAGAATGGTGTCGGTATAGACGTCACTTGCGAACCGGAGCACTGTGTGGCCGTCCACGCCCGTATGCTCAAAGTTGATTCCAGCACTGCCGTTCTTACAGACAATGATCTGAAGCTTGTCGTACCAGCGGTTGGTGCAGGTACCGATCTGTACTCCGTTCTTGACCTCACTGGTTCCACAGAGCATGTTCTGGCAGAGATCCGCAACATTGGTCGGTTCGATATAGTCAAGGCACAAGACGAAGAGGGCTGAGTCGACAATATTAAGCGAGTCGGCATTGTTGGAACCAGGCTCACGGGTCAAGATATCTCGTAAGCCTGACCAAACCTTGCGGTTCTCTGTGCTGAGCACGCCAAGGGCGTTCTTTGCCGCATCCTGGATGGGGGTCTGGGTAGCATCGTCCACAATCGTCTGGAGGTTGAGCTCAATATCCTTCTCAGTCATGATGACATCTGAGTTGTCGTCGAGAACGTCAAACCAATAGATCTGGCCATGGCACATGACAACGATGTGCTTTGATTCAGGGTCTTGTTCAATCTGGCATCCAGCTTCCGTGGGGACTCTGGCTGTTCCAAAGAGGCGTGAAAACTGATACATGCACAAAGGAGTTCCCTTGATCTTATCCGGCGGCAGCTCTTCTTTTCTCACTGCCCGGATGAACTCTAGAGAAGACACGACGAGGGAAGCAGCACGGGTCACCTGGTTGTTTCTCGCTGGGGTCGGGTCATCTGCGAGGAGGAAGAAGGGGTTGAGGTTGAGTACTACGGGGTTGTCAAAGTTGAGATACGAGTCGTACCCTTTTCACCAATGTTAGCTTTTGATATGACACCAGAATAATAGCCAAGGCAGACGTACAAAACTGTTCGATGTAACTCGTCTTGCCCTGTGCATATCTCTTCAACTTTTCCTGCAAATCAGGGCCTTCTTCTCTGAGGAACTCGCTGACGGCATGCTTTGTTTCGGCATGCTCTCTAGGAGACTGGAGTGGTTTCAGGGCTTCTAGGTATTTACGAGCAGAGCTCTCGAGTTCAGGGATGGGCAGCTTCGGTAGCTTATCCTGGGCGCCAAAAGTAATGCCACCCTCCATCATGGATTCGTGGTATGTCGCCTTGGGGACTCTGGTGTATGCAGCAGACAGCTGAGGAGGCTGCCGTTGAGCCGGCGTGGGTGTCGGCGTCTGAGACTGAGACCGAGCTGCTTCGGACTCCTTTGATGAGTCGGGAAGATCTGGGAGGCTGCGAGGAGTGTTGTAGGAGTAGTTTGGCTCAGCAAGCCGTTCGGCTATGGACTGGGGAGGATGAAAGACACGGACTGAGGCCGTCATGGCGTCAGCAGGTTAAGAGCACTTAGAAGTATAGAGGGGAAATGCTGGTGCTAATGGAGAGTCCGCGAAGGGCGGTGCGGTAGAAATAATGGCAGTCGTCGTGGCAATAAGCGGGCATTACATTTGATGTGCCACGTAAATGAGGTTCAGTCTCATATAAGGGCAAGTGACTAGGGAGGAGGCAACGGAAGAACCGGGAAATAGGAATTAGTAGCAAAGAGGACTGTGTCAGGGCCAAGCGCAACTAGGAGGAGAGATATATATGTACACTCGTATGGCCGTAGACGACCTCAACGGCCGGATACGGACCAGAATCCGGGGGACGGGGAAAGGGTGGAGTCCCCACAACCAGCCGACGTCTTCTTGGGGAGTGTAAGATATGTAATGGCAGCTCCAGGTGTCTGGCTGTGGGTCATCTGTGTACGAGTAAATCGCCGTGAAAGGCGTATCGTATCACAGGAGGTTGAGTGAATAAAGCTAAGGTAGGCTTTGCCGGGGTTGGAGGGGAACGTGGAAGAGCTCCTCCGCATGCCCGGCCGCGATAGTGAGACGTCAAAAGACGTTGAAAGGGTACCTTGCCCTGCCAAGTATCTACAACCTTGCAGACACCTGTCTTGCTGTACGCTTGTACATACTCTTGCTGGTCTAGTGTCGGGCTAAGAGGAAATAAAAGAAGAAAAAGAGAATAATGCCCGACGATCTGCTGGACAAACAAGGGCATAGTGATGAAATCTCTTGACTTACCTCAGTCGTTGCTCTGGTACGCAGGTGATTCACTCACTCACAGGCTGTGACGGCTGATCCGGGAGCATGTGCCTATCCGCGACTGGTACATGTACTCGTACACGCCCTCTCTCTGATATGAGGCCCAAGAAGACGGCCACAAGGTGATACCCGGGGGTGAGAGGCGAGCGTCCAAGTGGGGGGAGTTCGTCTGGAGTGCAGCAAAGATGGCGAAAAGCTACATGTACATGAACGGCATGTGCTCAGCGGTCCAAGGTGAGAGCGGCAATCAATGGCAACGTGTGCTCGGCTGCAGGCTGCGGGACAAGAGAGAGAGGAAAAGAACGTGCCTCGATCTGGCGTCACGTCAAGTGGATCAAATCCCGGGTTGGAGTGGTGGCTTCGGACGAGGGGATGTTCGGGCTGAGGGTTTCAGAAGAGGGATTTGATTTGTGTTGCGCTGTGAGAAACCGGAGCGGCGACGCTAGCAAAAGCTGCTGCAAATGATTTCAGTCGCCAGGTGAGAATCCACTGTCTGATATGAGCGTCAACTGGCGTCCTCGTGATTGCGATCTGGGCTGGGCGAGTTGCCTGGGTTCTGGGACATTATTCACGATGATGTTGTTGCGTGGCAAAAAACCGATCAAATCTGGGCCCAGAGCAAGAAAAAAGCCTAGAAGACGATGGGATTCCGCATTTGGTTCTGCCTTGAACTGCTGAGTCAGTTGGTGTCCTTTGGCGAGGGCAGGAGGGCTCTTTCCAGGTCACAAGGCCACATATTCATTTCATGGAAGGCAACACAATCGTACTGTAATCCTTCAGCTGGCTGTAAGTGACGGGCCGTGGACAGAAGCAGTAATTTCATTTCCAGTTGCAGTGCAACGACGTCACGAGCTAGCGACCCCATGGCGCCCCTCAAAGTGGCTAAATTGTTCCAATTATCTGATGGATCAGCAAAGTTGCCTGCGTCCTCTATGGCTGATTTGATGGCCAAGCAACCACCCGTTTTTTCTTTTCTTTTCTTCCCTCCCGCGTGGGGACGTTGCACCCTCGCCATAACCTTAGTATCCGGTACCTGCGATGTAACCTGGCCGGACTACAAAGCCAGCAGTATCCGGGACCTACGCGGAACTTTTCAGACCAGCCACAGTGCCTTAGTACCTGTGGTATATGAAGCACTTGAGCTGCTCAGTTCGTAACGCTCATACAGCTGAAGGCATCAAATGCACACACTTAAAATATTACACCTAACTCTGTTGAACTTTGTCCCGGAAAAGCCGAACGCCGAACCTCTCAAGTGGGTTTGGCCGTCTCTTGAAATGCGCCGCATCGGCTAGGGAATAAGAAGCTCTCGAGTCCAGTCTCCGGGCAAGAGGATCAAAAAGATAAGGTAAGACACCCGAGTCCAATCACATGCTCGCATGTCTTTAATAATTGCCCCCGACCTTCAACTTCACCCCATATCGGCCCTGTAAATGATACGAGTACAACATCGCCTGGCAAAATACTAAAAGAGCCGAGTATTCCTTTGTTGTCACCTCCCCTATCTTTCATTCGTATTCCATACCCATCTACCAACGTCAGCAGTACTTCATATGTCGCCGGGCATTGATGCTCCTGTCGAGTACTTGCTTAGTACCAGCGACTCGGTTGTCGACGGCCCGCCCGCCTCGGGCCAACGGACCAAAGCTGGATCAAATATTTGTGAGCACCGGATGCCCAACCACCTCGCTGACGCTTCCTCCTTTAGAGAAAATGCATGTATAATAAATGAATTTCGTCATTCAGCGAATGGTTCACCTAATCTATTGCTCATGTACCCCGTACCTGTCGCCTGTTTCCTCCCCCCATCTAAGCACCCCCACAGAGTTGTTCCAGTCGCTTTCACATGTCAGCATCTCACTGTGTGCAAGATGCAGTAAGTAGTATTTCGCGCAGCAACATCGACTGTATGGATGGAATCTCAAAGAAGTATGAAGCTGGAAAATCATGCCCAACGCCCAACTCGAAACTTTTGCTGCTCTAGCTGAACATCCGGAATCTCCGCTGCATATTGCATAAGTACAGGTACCTACATAGGTACACAGCCAAGCCAGCTACGCACAGGTGGGTGTATTGGGGGTAGATATATGCTCATCAACATCTCAACGTCTGAATAGATGTCTGTTCTTACTTTTCTTAGTCTCTAATAGTCTGAAGAGCCAACTGATAATGACATGACATGGAATAAAGAGTGGCATATTCCGTACGTAGGAGTGGGCCGGTATATCTCCGTGATGTCGGGCAAAACACACTACATGACACCACGATACCCAGCAGCGCCGGATCTCCAGGAGATTTGAAATACCGAAATTGCCATTAATATCCGACTGTCTTCGCTGAATCGGAATAATGGCAGCTATAAGCTTACAAGGTGTAGGTTTGTGTGTACACTCTGCCAGCATCTACTTTGTTAGCTTGGTACTTTACAGGATGCCATTGGCAAGTTGGCAAGTTGATGACGATCAGTACCAAGCTAACAAAGTAGATGCTGGCAGAGTGTAGCTCCGTTGCCCGGCTTATGATCCCACGCCGACGCATATTGCGGACCACACACAAGCAAGGGTGTCGAGTGCCGTACGGCCGGATCTCCATAATTTGATACTGCATCTCCCGTGTCTCCTTTTCCAGAGCAGCTACTATGGCCTTCTAGTCATTTGTACCTGCATCTTTTCCCCATGGTCAATTAAAAATTTGGCTAGAATGCCTGCCGTTACATCCAGGGAGCAATCGAACAAGGCATGTAGAGCTGAAGTAAAGGAGTCTCACTGCTCATCTCGGTGTTTCGTTGCTCACCTCGGTGTTTAGTTGCCCTCCTCGGTGTTTCGCTACTCTCCTCTGAGCCATTTGTCAAAGTTCCACGGCTTGTATCCAGTATCTGAAACTGATATCCTTTTTTAGGATTCGCATATGTCGCAGCGTTAGAGTACTTATGAAATGTCATCATATAAAGTTTTTCTTGAGTTCATCTCCTATACCGTAGGTCCGGAAAGGATAGAGAGTAGTGTATGCTTCTTTAAGTTAACACTCAAGAGTTGTAATTCCCCTGCTGCATACTGCCTGGAGTTGTAAGGCTCATTTTGTAGTAAGAAGTTACAGGAAAAGCGGTTGCTTGCAAATGCTCAGTCTTAAACATCAGACAGGCAATAACTCTGCATGATGAATCCGCGTTTCTTCTGAACGATTTGTGCTCCCCATTCATCTCTGTAAGAATAATCACAATTAAAACAACTTCAAACCGTATACTTGCTTCTCTTATCTCTTTTGTCGGCAATATTCTGATCTGGCCACTATAGCTGACCTGCATCTCCAGTCACCACCACCTGATGTATCCAGCCCTAGCCAGCCGCCTGTATATCACGACCAAGAATACCAGACAAGCAGTGAGTTCGGCTGATGACAATGATACTTGACTCATGCATCTGAAACAGCGTCCACTACGAACCGATTTTCACAGGTTGCCCATCTCGAAAGTTTGTCATTCGAACATAGGGACTGCCTCTTGATACCTGTTGCTTAAGCCGCAATAAACCTTTTGACGATAGCTTAGGCCCTAGAAATCTCCATGTTTCGCATATCGAAATAGTAGCTTAGATAGGTATTTCTGTCTAGTCCAAGTTCTACATGATGCTGGTTTAATGCTTCCTCATCGTGCGCTTTCAGAATGTTGAGTTGTCACGTGGATCTGTGTGACCACCTTCCTCGGCCATGCCTACTTCCTATTTGCTTCTGTTTGCCGCCAGATTCTCCCTCTTTCATAGCAGTACACAGAGAATTTTCCACCTTCTCAGCTTGGTCAGCTTTGCCACAGAAAAGCAAGCTTCCTGTGAGACTTTTTTGCATGACTGCTCCGTCAATTCAATGAGCCCGACGCAAACGCTGCTGACCCATGTTTCCGCGGGATAAGTGAAACTCCAATATCGAGACTCCAAGACGAACTTCTTCCTATTCATAATTGGCCTTTATCATTAAGCGTGGCACAATGGGCAGCCATAGCTCCTAGACTGACACTTCAATCTTGTTCTCCGATTAGGACGCGTTGGGCTCGGTGCAATGGTTCCATTCACACCGAGCCCTCCACGACAGAAAAGCTGACTCACTCACCCTGAATGCGAAGAGGAGCCTTCAAACACGCAAACTCAAGACCTTCGTCGGCAATCCTCAAGAAGCCTATGCTACAATTGACAAGGACGTAGGCTTCGTCATGAGAGCAGTTGTAGTTAAGCAGTCTGGTTTATTACTAGCTTTAGTCCCGGACAGAGTCCCGCTCATCTTCCACCATGGTTCTCGGTGTTTCGCTCGGTGTTTCGTTTACGGTATGCTCCATTCTCGTATATGAACCAGAATAGTTGATGGAACAATACTATAAGATGCTCCACCGCACCCGCGCATTATCATTAACCAGAACCTTGCGCAATACAACATAACCAACATGAGCCCTTTGGCTTTGAGGGCCACTCACTCTATTGCCTTGGAGGGAACAACGGATGGGACGGGGAAAATGATCGGCGCTGCCGACAGCCTTTATCATTGACAGCAGAGCCAGAGACGACGGACGCTCTTCCGCATCAAGTAATCGTCCGAACCGAACTCTCTTAAGACGCTTGCGCAAAGCAGGGCATCCTCTTTCAACTCAAACTCATCTTTGATTGCCGGCTTTTTCATAGGTGTTGATTGTCGCACTTTTTTAGGCTTTTCAAAGACGTTGTTTCGAAGGATAATGGCTAGACAATGTGCTCGTGGGCTGAGGCAAACAGCGCTCGCCAACATTTACACCTGAAGTTTCTCTACCATCTTGTGGGGGCGCACTCGCATTATACAACATAACGCGACTGTACTTCTCATAATCACGGAGATGTGAAGCGACATAAATTCTTGATGTCTATCTATTAGTATCGCCTACTTATTCAGATCGGTTACAGACCCTGCATGTGCACAGGCCGGGGAAGTGAGCACGGTCCAGCCGCGACAGTCTGCCGAGGACCTGGCCCCTGAAAGATACGAGAGACGACTATTGATAGATGGAGCCAATCTGCATTGAAGTAAATAGGCGAGCGCATTGATCACGGAATAGTCTACCGTGACAAATCAAGACTGACAGAGGATATCCATAGCACATGCAACTCATTGTCTCCTTCTGGTAGCGTCGCAGCCGCGGATCCATAGCCCGGTTGACTGAAGACTACATGTTGACAAACAGAAGAATTTTGATGTCAGTCTATGGGTTTGAATACATGGATAATATAATACACGGCAGGTAATCTCTAAGCCTCTTACAGCTCAATCTCCTTCAGCCGAATGAAGCACTTCGTCGGCTCCCTCGCAAACTTCTGCACGGCGTCGTAGCCACCCAGCTTCTCCGGGATTGGCAATAACTCAAAGTTCCAGACAATCAACGCAAAGTGAATCTTGAGCACTTGCAGAGCCAGTTTTCTGCCGAAGCATCCCCTGAGTCCTAAACCGAACGCCAGTGACGGGCCAGCCATCGTGTTGAACACCTCGGCACCGGTATCGGGATCCTTCTCGAGCCAGCGTTCGGGAACAAACTTGGCAATGTCATCGTCTGACCAGGCACGGCTCAGCGCCGATTTGGCCGTCTGGCGTGCACCCGGGCTGCGTGCCTCGTCCGTAAGCTTCATGTTGGGCTCAAGGTAGCCGGGACCATTGGCCATGAGGAAGACATTGGTACCTTTTGGGATAGGGCGGCCGAGGACGGTGGTATCCTGCTGAGCCTGGCGGACGACGAAGGCAATGGTGTTCGAGTGACGAAGAATCTCTTCCACGGTGGCATCCAAGTAGGGGACCTGTGCGTTGCTAAGCTCCGCGTAGGTCAGGTCGCGCTTCTCCTGAACAGCAGCTGGGAAGGCCGAGCGGAGCTCGTCACGGAGACGGCTCTGCGCGGCGGGGTTGTCAGTCAGCATCTTGACGCCCCAGGCGATGGTAGTAGCAGATGTATCGTGGCCAGCTGTCATGAAACCAAAGAACTCGTCGGCAATGGCACCCTTGCGGTAGTCGGGCTTGCGGCCTTCTTTGGTCGCCACATCACGTTCGCGAAGGAGGACAGAGTGAAGCGCGCTCTTGGGCTTAATACTAGGGTCTTTCTCAATAAGACGGACGGATTCCTCCACCTTGTCTTGGATGTACTTGTCCTTGATGCTCTTGGCCTTGATCATATAGGGGAACTTGCGGATGACCCAAGAAGTCAGCACCGGGGCAGGAGAGAGCTGAGTGTCCGTGACAGAGTTGGCCAAGGTGAGCACAGCCGAGAAGATTTCGGGAGTGTGACCTTCGGGGAAAGTGACGGGCTCCTCGACATCATCGGGGAACACAGGCTCAAAGCTGTCCAACGCCTTGATACGCTGAATAGTGTTGGTCTCGCTCTCGAGAAGGCCAAACGAAGAGGCAAAGATGGAGTCCAACGTAGCAAAAGTGACATCGTGATGAGCTGAAAAGGGACGGCCCTTGGCCATGTTGCACTTGATCTTCCACAACTTCATCAGAGTGCTTGCGGCCATGTACACCTCAGGCGCGCTGATCTCCCGGATGAAAGTCGGGGCCATCAAGTGGTTGATCAAGTTCCGGTTGTTCTTGAATCGAGGGTCGCTCGAGATGAATTGGATATGTTGCTCTGGCAAGATGCCATTGATGAGTTCACCAAAGAATTCGCTACGGTCGAACTCCTTGATTCTCCGAAGCAGGATATCTTGGCTTTCGAAAGGGTCTGTCACCACCACCCATGGTAGTCCTCCGGGCTTGATGAAAGCCTGCACAATAGGGCTTTCGAGACGAGTGGTAAGAGACGTTAACCAACACTATTTCCATTCAAAGTTACATGTTAGCAATCTGTATCCGCCAGTTGACGGTGTGAGTACATAGTGGCAGTGTCTTACAAATATGCGCTGTGTACGCATCACATAGCCCATCATCTCCGGCACGTCACCAAACAACTTTGCTGCCGCATCTTTGTTGTACGGGATATCAGGGATTGGCTTTGGCAGGATCCTTCGGTATGCCGTATACAGAACGACACAGACGATCGCCACGACATAAGCTCCTCCTGAGGAGGTAATCACCGCCATTGTTTTTGCCAAAGTGTTGCTTTACTGGATTCATACAAGTCTGAGTTTAACAATCACGAACGAAAAAGCAAATAGGATTCAGCTTCCTGTTGAAAAACTACCGAACCATCGGCCTATAACTTCAGTTTGGAATCCTGCCCCCTCTGTTGGTGACTATATGAGTAGTCGTATGCGAAGCATCCAAGGGACCCCGGTTTGCCCCTGCATACGACATGAACAAATTTCTTTTGCGGCCTAGAATCAGCTTGCCCAGAACTCTGAAACGAATCCACTGTATTAGAAGGCCAGTAGAAGCACTTTTGAAGAATCCTAGGTTGCACCAACAACAAACGTTGGAACGTTGCCGGGGGCCTGGCCGCTCCTCCAGTCGGTTCCCCACCTCTCCGCTCGACAGGCAAAGATTTGGGTGCAGAAATCATACGTCGTATTGGTCGTCCCAATTAAGGCCTGTCCACTGATGTGTCTAGCGTTCTACCCACTGGACAACTGATGGCCGTCGCTCTAAACCTTGCCGATGTTGTGGGTAATTCCTTATAAACCAGCTTGGTCACTCATTCGGTTCGACGGCCGGGAGTACGCGGTTTGCCCCATGTCCATTGGTGCAAACTTGGTACTGCTGAGAGGCAGGGCAAGGATGATGAAGACAAACGGCATGAACCTTGGCCCACAAAATGTAATCTGTCAACCAGGTAAGATACGGAGAATGTACTCCGTAGGCTATAATGCCCCAGATACAGTTAGTGATCGTCTATCAGTTTCCCGTCCCGTTATTTAGTCAGACGGATGCACCCGGGGATACCCACGCAGCTTATTCCTAGTTGCCTGGTAATTGTCTTCTCCGTTGGACTTCGCACGCTGACCATGAGCCCTTGTAATACGGATGGACTCTTTTGCCGGAAGCCCTGGCGCCCTCTAACGGCCCGGAGGTAAAAGTAGTACCAGTTTTCGACTGCAGGAGCTCGCATCGCCAGGGGCTACGACTATATACGGAGTAGGTTGATGAACCGCGGCACAGGGGAGCCCTGCCCCGGGTGATCCCACACTATGTTAGAGCCGGCATAAACCTGGTAACTCGTAGAGTCTGTCTGCACTCCTAGCCATAAGTCGCTTGCCTGGGCAAGCCTGAGCAAGCCACCTCATTTGCAAGAAAACTCTTACCAGGAAAACTTTTATAAGCCGTATTTTTCTAAAAAGTCCGCTGACCCGACTTTAGTGAGTTGCTCTTTTCACAAAGGCGAGCACGAGTTCTAGACCGGTTGCATATCTTCAGTTTACTTGGCGTCTGTGCGAAGCAGCGGCAACAATTCAAAATGCCGAACTCCATGGCTCTGGCCATGAATGTGACAATGATAGTCTGCAGTGCACTATCGTTGATCTTCATGAGCCTGCGATTCTTCAGCAAACACCTTGTGTCTACGAAACTCGGCGTTGATGACGCGGTGCTTCTCTTCTCCTGGGTAAGGTTGCGCCATGTCTTGTCTCTCGGAAACTACCCGACTAACTTTTCCATGTCTTTCCTAGTTGCTTTTTGTGACTTTCATTGTCCTATCGATTTATGCTACAAAGTTCGGGCTCGGGAAGCACTATGAAGACGCGGATTTGACAAAGTTGCCGCGTCTACTATACCTATTACCGATTGGCCAATTCTTTGCCGTCATCTCGGTTGCCGTGTCCAAGTCCTCCTTCATCTTGACACTACTGAAGCTAGTGACTGTGACCTGGCAAAAGGCCGCGTTGTGGTTCATGCTTGTGACCATCAACGGGTCCATGTTCAGCATTGCCGTCGTCCAGTTCTTTCAATGCTCGGTTCCACCTACTCCAGGATGCGTTCAGAACGACGCCGTCATCGGGTTGGGATCGTACGCGGCAGGGTACTCAGCCGCCATGGATTTAGTCCTTACGGCATTCCCAGCTATTGTTATCTGGAATCTGCAGATGAAGAGCAGTGACAAGTTTGGTATCATTGCCTCTATGAGCTTGGGTATAGTGTAAGTCGTCTCGCACCTAGGATATGTCATTGATCTCGGACATTGGAGTACTTGCTAACATTAAAACTTGCAGAGCCGGTGTCGTGGGTATCTATAAGACTTCCACAATTGGCCTTGTTGCCCGTAACACGGACTTTACCTACGGAACGGCCTTCCCCCTGATTTGGCTTTCTGCTGAAGTCAGTGCAACTGTCATCGCCGCCTCTATCCCCTTCTTCAGGCCGCTGGTCCGCATGGTTAGGGGTACAGAGGCAAAGGACTCTTCCTACGCCTTGTCTAAAGTCAGCCGGCCTGGCACAAACCCTCTCAACAGAACCCACGAACAGCTAGAAGACGATAATAGAAGCGACCAGTATATCTTGAAGCCGGGATCAAACAATATCTTGCGCGAGACAACTTATACCGTACAGCACAGCTACGAGGGCGAAGATAAAGCTAGCTATACTGACCACTCTCAGCGAGGACACCCTAATGCTTACTAAAGTGTGATCCCATGATAGTCAAAGTGGTGTATGGTGTATGAATTTTGAGTATTACTTAAGAAAGAATTAGAATTAATTAATGGCTACAGTGCCTTTCGTCTATACAATTTGCCAATTTCCACAAGCGATGCCGTTTCTACAAACTAGTCCTAAGCTTCCTAGCGCCCGAATGATAACTCAGATTCGCTTGTTCCCGTTTTCCTGATTTTCCCGCCTCCTGGAGTTCTAGAACTCATTAGTGTTCGAATGAACGAGATTTCCCCTGATTGCTCTGCCACACTCATAACTCCATGCTCGCGAGTCGCAACAAGGAATCTAATCCTCCTCAGGGGAAGACATGTGACCAGATGCCAATGTGAGTCGGCACATGAGCGGCTTTTTCTCCCAAAGCACATAGGCATTTTGCTCATCCCAGTCCGAAGCGCCCTCCACACCGTCGCAAATTTCTATATTAAACTTGAACAAGAGGCGAGCAAGGATGAGTTGCGTCTCCCGCATGGCCATGTTCTGACCCAGGCAGTCCCGAGGTCCGAAGGCAAAGGGGCGCCAGCACTCACGGTTGTCGCCGCTATAGGCAGGGTCATTGAGCCAGCGCTCAGGGACGAAGCTGTCAGGATCCCGGAAGTTATCGGGGTTATGGTAGGTGGCGTAGTGGTGGACAGAGACACGAGTTCCACCGGGGACGGGGCCTCCAGGCATATTCATCCCTGATGCGTGGCTCGGCACCACTCTTGGAACTCCGACTGGCACCGGGGGATATAACCGGAGTGCTTCCTTGATACCTTCCAAAAGGGTTAAGTACGTGCATATGAATTAAATTGGATTTGTGAAGTGGCTACCGTGTCAGGTACTTACATGCATTCAGATATACGAGTTCCGCGGCACTCTGGAAACTGATTTCCTCCTGAGACCGAAACTTTGCGCGGATCTCTCTCAGGAGTAAACCCAGCTTTTCTTCGTTTTTGAGCAAGTAGTATGTCACACCGGAAAGTGTCGTGCCTATGAAATCAGAAATTAAATCCTGATACTTCTACAGCAACGGGTAATTGAAAAGTTCGGGGAAATACCTATTGTTTCACTGCCTGCTAGCATGAAGACATCGCCGTGGCAGTGCATTTCCTCTAGAGTCAGTTGCTTGTCTGTATCTGCGTCAAGAACCAAGCTCCAGATATCTGCTTCGTCTGATCCTTTCTGGAGTCTCCTATCGACACGATCGGCAGAATGCTTAAAGTGGTTATACTTCATCTGCTTGATAGATTGTGGTTCCAATACTTTGAAAGCGAAATCCAGGATCCCGTAATATTGAATAATTTGTGCAATAGGAATGACCTTGATAGAGTCAAACACCGACTCAACCCACTTTGAGTATCGGTTGCTCTGGAGGAGGCCGAGTGGTTCTCCAAAAGTGAGATGCCCCATGATGTCGAACGCGGTGAATTGGTACAACTCAACCATGTTTACACTCTCACCATGGGCGGAAGTTTCACTCAATGAGGAAAGCAACTGATCGATATTCTTCTGGAAGATTGGCTCCTGTCGCTTCAAGGCTCGCTCCGAAAACGCTGATGCAAAAACCTGCCTGAAGCGACGGTGATCCTCATGTGCTGGCGCGCTGTTGATACCATAGACACCTGGTGCGTTTTTGTTAACCCTGCTCAAGATATCTTTCGCCTATTCGGAGCCTTACCATTATACGGCGCAACAAACCACTCTCTCGCCTTTGGGAACTCCCGCCCGCCCCTTTCATGGCCATGGATTGCCTTCCAAGCGGCACCGCTGCCGTCCATGTAGCTCAACTCGTTTGGCCCATAGCGGACGACCGGGCCGTACTTGGAGTGGAGTTTTTGCATCCATTGCACCTGTCGTCCGGAGATAGCAGAGATCCAAAATGGAATACAACTCAAGGAGGTGTACCATGGACCCGGGAATCTTGACAAAGGGTGCAACGTCACTGAGTAGATAGCAGACACGACCCAGTAGAAAACGCCGGAGAATGTGGTAGCAATCAAGACATGGCTCGCTGAGACAGTGCCAAGTGCCGGGTTACTGTAAAGAGAAGACAAGTCTAGCAAGGCCATGGTAGGATCAGTATACTCGTATTGGCCTCAACTATACTTTACTGTGTACTACAGAATGGACTTCTAGAAAACTGTCTTGCAGGACGACATTAATACTACTCTGCTACCGGCAGAATGGGATTCCATCACTCGCTTGTGGCAACCAGCAGAGGATGGTCGGGGCCATTTACTGCGACGTCCGCCCCCGGTAATTACAATTGCCGCGAATACCTGCAGGGATCGCTATTTTCTGACAGGTACGGCGTAATACGGGGAGACGTTAAGCCCCCCCTATGTATGTAACCTGCACTTGAGGACGGGACACGAGATGTGGATAGACAAAAGAGATAGGGGAACATTATCCGTATGTATGTCAGAATCCTTAAGAAATTTAGGGGGGCGGCACATGTAAGGTCAAGCGCGCAGAATGGACTCGGCCCAACAACCTGGTTTAAAAACCGGAAGTGAGCCGTTACCTGTCAGACCGGCTAACTGCCCAAACCGGGGTACCAATCCCGGCATCTGGGATGGCGTCTGGAGTCCGATTGCAGGGGTCTAAATTCGATGCCGGGTAGGAGTACGCTGAGAGAAATGGATGGTTCATAGGGTCTTGGTAGAAACGAAGTTACCTGTACCTATTGCTGAGATGAATATAAATATAAGTGCTCAGGACAATGAAAAGACAAAATCACAACTGCAACTTTTATCAACAACTTGCCACATTCCCACCAAGCACAATGCCAAACTCTCAGCTGCTAGAGACAACTGATCAGAAGATCAGACTCCCGCCGCTTGAAGCAGGATGGAGATGGCCTAGACTTGTGAGCTCCTACTTGGAAGAAGTCGAAGAGGAGTGTTTGAAATGGTCAGCGAGCTTTACTGCCTTTGATCACGAAACACAATGTCTTATTCATGAGAAAGGAAAACTCAGTTTGTCTTCCAATTCTGCTCCCTGACTGTTAATCGCGTTGTTCAAGCTAACCGAAGGAACCTGTGAAGATCTTCTTGCGGGCATGTGCTATGCAAGAATGACGAAAGGTGAGACATGTCCTTTTCCAAGTCTCTATTATCTGGATGATATTAATATGTTTCAAACTAGAGCAAATCCGGTCTGGATGCGAGCTTATGCATCTTTTCTTCATGTTCGACGAATACTCCGACAAGGCATCTCCAGAAGAAGTTCTTTATCAGGCCCAGGTCATGATTGACACTCTCAAAAGTCCTGAGACGCCTCGCCCAAAGGGGGAATGGATCGGAGGTGAAATAATACGACAGTAAGTGGCAAAGTCATATAGCTGCAGCGACCCCATGCTTAGAGCTTACTTATGATTATAGATTCTTGCTTCACCTTCCTAGTACTGCTACCGAGACATTTCGGGCTAGATTCGGTGCGACTTGGATACAATATGTTCACTCTGTGGTCCAACAGGCTCAATTCAGATCAGAGTCACGAATTTTGGACTTGGAAGACTTTCTTGCTGTCCGACGCCATACCTCTGGCGCACCATCGACGATTGCCTTTTACGAAATGAACAGTGACATTCCGGATGATATCCGAGAGCATCCTGTTATTCGAGAACTGGAGGTCTTGGCAGTGGACCTCATCGTTATTGCAAATGTGGGTACATGTAACCTTTCTAGATGATCAACACGCGTATGCGACGGTGTGTGCCAGGGCTCTTACTGATTACGCACACAGGACATCCTTTCATACAACAAGGAGCAGGCCATAGGAGACGATGAGCACAACATCGTTACCATCCTCATGAGCCAGTACAACCTTGACATTCAACAAGCCATGGACATGGCGGGAGACCTCGCCGATGAGAAGATGGATAGGTTCTACTACCTGTATCCGCAAGTCCCACGATACGTCGGGCCTGTAGATTTGGAAATACAGACCCTTGTGGATGGCATGGCTCAGTGCGTCAGTGGTGTATTCCATTGGAGCTATGAGAGTCAACGATACTTTGGGAAACGCGGGATGGAAATCAAGCGGACCCGACAACTACGACTCTTGCCCAAAGTGAAGACGATTGACTTCACAGGTACTGTACCTGTGAATGACGGTTTGATCTTGTAAATTAAGGGGGTGTCATGTAATATATTAATCGGGGAATGGGGCACAGAGAGGCAATGTATGATACGAAAAGAAGATGGGATAGAAGATCAGATAGAGACGTCCGCAGGGAGAACAAGGGTTGGAAAAGATTAGACATAGAGACCAAGGGATAGACAGGGGAAAGATAGGAGTTCATAGACAAGCAGCTAAGTAATAATTGTACAAATCATTACCAATTGTATGTTTCAGTCTCTACAAGGAGGTTTATCCAGGCGGAAATAGAACGGCTTGGGTGAGTCTGAGCGCAGGGTTTGAGTTTATTAGCTAGGGGTGCTGACCTCATCATACATACCATGTAAATGAACTCCAATGACTGACAACCTGTGTGCCTCGATATTGGGCATCAATATTCAGGTTATGGAGATAATCTTTCAGAAGTTGTTTTGCTGGTGACACTATCGTAAACTTTGGATTTTCAAGTTGAATCGCTGTGTAAGTCGAAACCGCATAAACTTGGACCTCACTATGTCTAACCAGCAAGTTTCTGAGCCACGAATCCAACTGCAAGCAAGGAAGGTGAATAATTTTCATCAACAAGCTGCCAATGTACTCTAGGGTGAGCTGGGAACATGAAAGTTACATATACACGCCAGCGTACTCGAATAACTGGGGACAGAACCAGTACAGTCCCAGTTTATGTGCTTGATGTGGACGGTAATTGGCCCTAAATTGACAGAGTTGACTAGCTGCAAAGAAGAGACAGTAAATATCTATGGATATAACAACTTACGATAACAACTTGTAGGTGCACCGGTTTGTCAATTTAGCTATGCAAAAGACAACCCTTTATGTAAGACTACATACAGGTATTTACTTACTTAGGCTGTAGATACCCAACACCTTAAGTGTCTGCTACTATTACTATTCTCTTCTATTATATATACTATGATTATACTCATTAGTACCAGATGTTATCATTACGTGTAATTCTGAGTATGAGATGCGGGATGCTGAATAGCAACTGGGCGTTCTGACTGGGCACTCCCCCGCATGTGTCTGATCGCAGAGCCTCATTCATACCCAACCGCATATACCCCATGCATGCCTTGCGAACAAAACAATCTAGAATCCAATAGAGCTATGCCACGTAAATGACCTTTTGTCAAAAATCAAATATGCAGACATGTAGTATTGTCAGATCATTATGACGAGCTACAAACCAATAGCAATTGACATAAGTCTGGGACTATTGCAGTTGCATTTTAATTGGGTTGCATCTTGACAGCTGAAGCGGCACAGTTTCAGCCGCAGTCAAGTTGAATTCACCAATAGCAGTGAAGCCCCTCCTGCAAGACGGCTCATAGCTTATTCAACTTGACAGGCCATATTTCGAGATGCCCAATATATCTGTGTGTAACCTGACGGGTGTATCTCTGTTGAACTCTATATAAACTGGCAAGTTTCCAGGAATAACCTGGTTGACTTTACATCTCTATCCTCATCAACTTACATATATCAGCTTGAACCAGTTCAACCATGTCAGCCAATCCACCCCCCAACAGATCCTACAGCCGCGATTCATACACGATTGCATGGATCAGCGCGCTGCCCCATGAACAAACGGCAGCAATTGGCATGCTTGATAATCAGCATGCGCGACCTCATGATTTCATTCAGCCTCCAAATGACAGCAATTCCTATTCCTGGGGCGATATTAACTCCTTCAACATAGTTATCGCCTCGCTTCCTGCCGGAGAATATGGAACTGCTTCCGCTGCTGGTACCGCCGTCACCACCTTATTGTCCTTTCCTCAAGTCCGATTTGGGCTTATGGTTGGCATCGGAGCCGGTGTCCCTAGACCAGGCAGAGACGTTCGTCTTGGTGATATTGTTGTGAGCCGTCCAGAGGGAACCAGTGGTGGTGTGGTTCAATACGACTTTGGCAAGGCCCTTCAGGGAGGAGAATTCCGACGTACCGGATTCTTAAATAGTCCTCCTAGGGTTCTTCGCAGTGCGGTCACTAACTTGCAAGCACGCCATGGTCTTCAAGAACCCCAAGTCCCTCAATACCTTAAACAAATGGTTAGCAGGTTCCCTCGTCTTGGTCAACCAAACAATGGTGGTCCGAGTTATACCTTCCAGGGAGTTGGAAATGACAGGCTCTTTGATGCTACATACCCCCACGAAGGAGGAGACGACTGTTCGAATTGTGATCCAACACAACTGCAAAGACGTGTCAAGAGAGACTCAAATGATCCTGTGATCCATTACGGAGTTATCGCATCGGGAAATATGCTCATCAGAGATCCAAAAGTACGCGCGGAAATGGTCCAACGGACAGGGGAAGACTGCATCTGCTTTGAGATGGAAGCAGCTGGATTAATGAACCAGTTTCCTTGCCTGGTTATCCGTGGCATATGCGATTATGCAGACTCGCATAAAAACGATCAATGGCAGCGGTATGCGGCAGCAACAGCGGCAGCCTATACCAAAGAACTCATTGGGCTTCTTCCGCCCCAAGCTGTTGCGGAGACTGATACGGCCGCTGGTGTTGTTAACCCCGGACAAAATCACACTCCCACTCCCACTCCTGGCCCGAATCCCACTCCCACCCCCATCCCAACTATCAACCCCAGTCCCGGACAGACCACTCCTGCACAGACCCCTAATCCCGGTCAGTCCCCAAGCAACGGCGATATTCGGCAATTGCGTGATGATGTTGCAGGGTTGTCTAGGCAAATGAATACCGTCATCCAGATGCTCCAGTCCTCCCCGCCTGGTAATTCAGGTAGTGGATCCGGTGGTACAGGCTCTTCTGGAGGAGCCTCTGGAGGAGCTTCTGGAGGAAGTGCTCCTGGAGAAGGTACTTCTGGAGGACCTGGGGGCACGGTAAGTTTATGCATTCATTGATAGTGGCCGCTTGACTGACGTGTTATAATAGCATGCTCCCGGAAATAGATGGTACGGTTTTGCTTTGGCAGAACAAGTGGAAGCGGCCCAAAGAAGAAATCCTGACAGGTTTAAAGACGACCTCGTCAGTGCCATTGCGTATATGGGCGAGACCGTTTTTAACTGGAGAGCGGATCAAAACAGTCAGGTGGCTCAGTTTTTCTCGACTCATAGTATCCGGCTGCGGTTTTCTGCGGATGAGCCGGCGTCTACGGATGAGCCTCTTAAGGGACTTCCAATAAGCTCTCCGAGGCGGCTTGAGTTTGTTTGTCGGAGCTACAGGTTTTTCGGTGGTATGAATGAGCACTTTTGCAGAGTGTTTACTCTTTGGCGTATTGCTATTGAGTTTATGGGGATGGAGTAGCGAAGAGGTACAATTCCTCATCGGAGCATTCGTAGCATTACTACTGAGGAGAAGTATATACACAAATTGAATCGTCAAACAGATTGCCTGAAATGCGTGAGCATTGCCAAGCTATTGAAGAGATTGTTGTAAGCAGCCCAGTGCAGACTTACCGCCGCCTTTCAATCTTGGGCGATGGTTTCTCCAACAGGGGGGCCGCGAGAACATGGAGCCAGAGTATTCATGTGTGCTACGCTCACATATGACCACCAACTCTTAACACACAGGATAGATGAGAAGCTTGATAGCACTGGCTCCAAAGTAGAAACTTTCTTCGTGCAAGGCGGTCGAATGAAAGAAGACGAATAACAGGATGACAAGAAATGGGGGAGCCAGCTCTACAATATACTGCAGATCAGAAATAGATGAAAACGCCTTAAAACGAACGTATGTGCTTCCTAAAGTTATATCAACAGAATCCTGATGAGAAATACGCATTTAAAAGCTATTTCAAGGGGCAATTGGGGAAGAAATGTCGGCATATATAAGAACAAGTCAGAAAATCATTTCCTCAAGCTACTGCGGCCAAGTCTAGCTTGGAATAAAGCCTCAAAAGTACTTAGGAGTAGATTTAAGGCGTAAAATTATCTCGACGTTTCTATATAAATCGAGGAGATGAACTTCCTCGACATTAAAAACCTGGGCTAGCCTTGTCTCAGTCACTAAATTAGACTCTCAATCTATCATGGGGTTCGTCAAAAAGCCTCCGCAATAACCCAAATCATGGCAGCATAAATTTATTAGGACAGGAAAGTCTCCAGCCCCGGGGAGTTCCGTAGAGCTCATAACACGACGAATCGCCTGGGGGGATGATTAAGGGACACCAGTCTCCGTGCTCAATCCAAATCAGAACTGATAGATTAAATTTTAGATCATTTCTTCTCCACTCGAAAATGTAGAATGGATTGTTGGCTTGGAAACTTACGGTCACACTCAAGAGAATAGGACTTGATGGATGCAAAATTAGAAGAGACCGTGTGGTACGTGATTAGGTCGGGAATAGTCACCCCCTCCCTTCCCTCACTACACTGCGTATCCGTGAATGTATCAAATGAGCCGAGATTTTGGCTATAGATGCCAGTAGCACAAGCAATTGAAAGGAAGGCTGCGGCAGAAAAGGTGCGCATTTTGGCGGTTAATCTGTGTTTTATTCTTGATTGGTAAAGGTAAATAGTCAATAGGATAGGTTGTCTGAATAGCTTATTCGTGGTAGCTTGAAACAAAATGTGTAGGAAGCTTCACCCTCTATTTATAGTTTTCAGCTCCCCATATACAACACCAATAGATAGAGTTGGTCTTCCGGTGTAGTAATATAAATATTCTCACAGTTACTGCTGACCATATTGTCCGACGTATGACGATGTTCTTAGACCTATGGGTAACCGTACTTACCATCTCAAGACAAGTTGTCACACGCATCTTTGAGTCACACAGTTCGTTGAGCAGTTTCCATTGGCTTTCGGTGGTATCTTAGTCAAGAACCCACGGCTAATAGCATAGATTGGATTAGAAGATGTTATATGAGTAACCAGATACGTAACAATGTAAGCCTATGTAACCCAGCTGTCTGTCGCCTTGATCCAGGAGCAATGGAGAGTCTATGATGTGGACGAAGGAATTATATGACAACATGGGTTTCGATTGACCCTGTCGTCTTATTCTAAAAAAGGTACGTCTTTCGTATTCAGAGAAAGGTCTTGAAACATGAAAAAAAGAAAAAAAAAAAAAGGACATTGAACTCGCGAAATAGTTGAACGGAGCTTTGGATTCGTCCTTTACTGGTCGGATGTGGTGGGGTGTACAGCATTTTCGCTCTATAATAACAAGACCTATGGAAACATAAGTGGAAGCAACGAAGTGAAAACAACAAGGACCCCCAAACCTTTTTGCCTAGATAGGATTATGGCTGTCCACAGCTAGGGTCGTAAATGGTATAACAGCTTCAAAATAAAAACAGCAACTGATGTTCGCTAGTGGAAGCTAGAAGAATATAAGAGAAGTCAACTCAATTGGGACGCTTCTGCTTTATCCACATAGCTCACCTCAATGACAAAATAGTTGCATAGTAAATTCCTATAGTTTCCAGGTTGTTACCAACATGCCTCCTGACACAGCGGGATTATAAAACCAAATTGGACTAACATTTCACTTCAACACAGGCTTTCTTCAAAAGAACAGAATGGATGGGAAACAAGGTCATAGCATAGATCAGGGTCCTCTACTCTGTAACATGTGAGAGAAGTTTTATTTCAGTCATGAAAGTCAGCGAAGTCAATACAAAACATATAATCATTATCATGGGTCGGGCTTATATGGTTTTAGCGAAGTCCCAGCTCACATGCATATGCATGCGTGGAGATTATTGCCCTTGGACCAATCAAGGCCCGTAGTCGCGGCCAATTATGCAAATCTCAACTCGGTACCGCATTTTTAACTCCTCAATAATTCACTCTCACTGAGTTGGAATTTTAATATTCGCCTGCTTGCCTTCCTTCACTGCTGAAATCCCTGCATTTATTGTGATCTTAGTAAATTTGTCAATGATATGGGACTGTCAAAAATTTTCAGAAGTCGCAGTCGTCGTCGCAATGATGATAATCTCAGTTCCGCAAGCGATGCTCAACCAGGGCAGTCGACACTGCTGCCTGGCAAGACAGAGTCTCTAGGAGCCGGCACTCTCTCTGATCCATCACTTGTCATCCATCAGGAGACTTTGCAATCAAATCCAAAGATAGCTTCGTCCACAGGACCACAGATCACTGTGACATCTGCTGAAAGCCCTACTGGAGTGCTTCCCAGCCGACAAATACTCCCATCAGCCGCTTCCTCTTCCCCCACGACTTTATTCCCCGCTTCCTCTGGCCAGTCGGTTACAAGGCTATCTTTATGGGATCGCGCTTACGATTCTCTCCGAAAATCGGATGAGCGGTTGGTAGACCAATATGAACAGCTACTCTCGAAAGAACTGAGTTATAATAATAGTACGTCTATTTACTAGCTCTATCTACATCTATTAGATCTATCTACATCTATTAGATCTATCTACATCTACTAGATCTCTCTACATCTACTAGATCTCTCTACATCTACTAGATCTCTCTACATCTACTAGATCTCTCTACATCTACTAGATCTCTCTACATCTACTAGATCTATCTGCATGTTTAGCAACCATGTTTGGTTCATATTAGTTAACATATGCAACATATGCCGGAAATGATATATCGCATAATACGTCAATTGCGGATGAGGATCTGAATAATACAACGACTATGATCTCTACCGACTCCAATGAACGCCAGAAACAATTGGAGAGTATTACGAAACGCGGACTGCAACGAGCAGACGAAAAGCAGACAAAGTATGTCCTGTTCGGCCGCCAATTTATTCTCAAGGACCAAATCACGGAAGCCGCCACTTTCGTCCAAAATATCAAGACCCTTATTGATGAAGCTGTTAAAGCATCACCGGAGGCGTCCCTTGCATGGGCTGGCGTCTGTATTCTTCTACCCGTCCTGACAAGTTCAAGTGCTGCAGAAGAGGCGAGTCGAGATGGCTTTATATACGTTACTTCTCGAATACATTACTACATGGAGTTTGAACATCTCCTATGGCCAGACTCTTTGCATGCCTCAAATTTGAAAGATAGTTTCGAAACTCAAATTATTAATCTCTACCAGCACATACTCGAATTCCAGATCAAAAATGTTTTGCGCTTCTACCGAAACTGGCTTGCTAACATGGGGCGCGACATATCTGGGTCTGATGACTGGACAGGAATGCTTACAGTGATTAAAGATTTAGAACTTACCATGATAAGAGATTGGAGCAACTTAAATTCTGTGGCATCACGGAAAGCCCTGGAAACCATTGATGAAGCTACGCAACAGAGTTGTACCGATATACAATCACTCTTGTCAATCGCGAGACAACACATCCAAGTCTCTACACAGCATCTCGACATTTCCTCTAAGCATCTCAAGATACACGAGCGCACAAAGTATGTTAAAGATTTAATTATACTAAATCTTTGCTAACCACGAATCAGTCAATTACTCGAAGACCACCCAATAGATCTTCCTACCGTCAGCCAAGCACGATATGACAGTGCTGATGTTCAAGATAGCCCAAAATGCGAAAGCGGTACTAGGGTACATATCCAAGAAACAATCATTCAGTGGGCAAACAAGGACTCTGCCGAACCCCTGTTCTGGCTTTCAGGCCCTGCAGGTACTGGTAAATCTACGATTGCGCGAACTGTTGCAGACGTCTTAAATGGTGAAGATCGACTGGTTGCTGGATATTTCTTCAAAAGAGGACAGCAAGGCCGCAACGGCACCGCTCGCTTATTTTCTACTATTGCAATGCAGATGATGGAAAAGATACCTTCTATGAGAGAACACCTCAGAAGGTCTCTCTCCGGTTTGGACAAGGACGCAATAGAGGGGATGGCCCTTGAATTTCAGTTCAAAAAGCTCATTCTAAGCCCTCTTGCAGAGCTTCCTCCTGATAACATGCCCCGCCTAGCTACATGTAGTGTTATCATCCTCGATGCCCTAGATGAGTGCGAGAACGAAGATCACTTATCGAGGATTATCACACTATTTCTCCAGCTTCAGACCTTGCGCACAATACGCTTGCGCGTGCTGTTCACAAGCAGATCATCTCCTGAGATCCGAGATGCCTTCATGGACCTTCAGAAGGACAGGGACTTTTGTAACATTGAGCTCCTCGATGGGAGATTCTCCGCTGAAACTAAGTCAGACATCCAAACCTTCTTGGAAAGTAATTTCGCAGACATCAGAAAGAAACGCAGAGTTCAGCAAAACCCTTGGCCCACGCAAGAAGAACTAGACCGCCTAGTGGAATTAGCTACGACTCCTGAACCCTTGTTCATTTATGCCGCAACCCTCTGTCGATTTGTTCATGGCGAACGGCGCCCCAAGAACCCGAAAGATCAGCTACGGATATGGCTCAAACAGTGTGATGATCGTCAATCGCAGCTTCATCAGATTTACGAACCCATTCTTAATCAGGTCTTTTCTGGTCTAGAGCCTGCAGAATTTGACAGCCGGGTGGAATTCCTTGGGTCTCTTGTCCTTCTAGTGGATCCGATGCCAGCTGCATCACTCGCTGCTCTTCTCCAGATGGATATAGATGACGTTGTCTGGTGGCTCCCGGAGTTACACGCAGTGTTGAATATCCCTGCTGAGGACCATATTCCCGTGCGGCTACTACATAAATCGTTCAGCGACTTCATTCTCAGCACGGAACGGCCTGGAAATAGCATATATTCTATAGACACTGCAAGCACTCACACCATGCTAGCCACAAAGTGTCTTGGTCATATGAATGCAATGCTTAAACGTGACATTTGCAATATCGAAAAGCTAGGCAAGCGCAGAAAGGACATTGATCAGCATATCGTGGATAAATATATCACTCCCGACCTTAAGTATGCCTGCCTATATTGGATATATCACCTACAACACGGCGAACAACGAATGATTAGTGAAATCCCCACGTTTATATATAAACACTTGCTTCACTGGGTAGAGATCCTTGCAATTGTGGGAAGGCTATCAGACGCAGCCATGGTCATTCGGGGGCTTCTGGATATATTTCAGGTAAGCAGGCCTCTTGGTGTATCATTGCCGAGCTAACTCTCGCAGCGTTTGCCCGATATACCTGCAGAGCTTGTTCTATTCACAACAGATGCAAGCAGATTCATCTCTAGTTTTGGGTCAATCATCGATCGAGCACCTCTACAAATCTATGCCGCTTCGTTAATGTTTTCTCCAACATCGAGTAAGGTGCGGCAAAACTTTTGGCATGAATGCCTCGTGGATATCGATAGTTTCCAGGGGGTGAAGTCTGATTGGGATGTACAATGGCAGACTCTCGAAGGCCATAGCAAACACATCACAGCATTTGCTTTCTCGCCTGACAGCCAGACTGTGGCATCTGCATCAAGAGACGGCATGATCCGGCTCTGGGACGTAACAACGGGTACACATAGACAGACTCTTATAGGTCACAGCGAAAGCGTCACAGAAATATTCTTTTCGCCCAACGGCGGGTTCATAACTTCGGCGTCAAATGATCATACAATCCGGCTCTGGGATGCAACAACAGGCTCTCTCCAACAAACATTTGTGGGTGAAGGTAGTCTTTTTATAGACATCAAGGCAGAAGGAGGTGGACTAAATTTTATCGATGCAGTTGTCTTTTCGCCCGATGGACATCTAGCAGCGTCAATATTAACAAATAATACAATCCGGATCTGGAATACCAAAAATGGCGCCTATCGGCAGACACTTAAGGGCTATAATAGCCCGGTTATAACAGTCAAGTTTTCACCCAATAGCCGACTAATTGCATTATTCTTGAATGAGGGTTCAATCCAACTCTGGGATATTCAAGGTATCTGCCTGCAAACAATTAAATATGATAAACACTCGAGCAATGCTGTTGTTTTCTCGCCCAATAGCCAGTTAATAACATCGTCGGTAGACGATGGCACATTCTACCTCTGGGGGGTAGTAGCGGGCAGTTATGACAAGGTGCTACAAGGCCACGATGAAAGGGTTAAGGTTAAGGCGGCTGCTTTCTCACCAAACGGCGAGCTAGTAGCATCTGGATCAGTCGATGACACTATCCGGCTCTGGGATGTTGCAAAGGGCACACATCAACAAACATTAAAGTTCCCTGGAGGAATACCACGTGCAACAGTACTAGGGGCCGTTGTCTTCTCACCCAATGGTCAGCTAGTTGCAGCGAAAGGAGATGATGTAATCTATGTCTGGGATACAGTGACAGGGATGTGCCATCAGACTCTGAAGGGGCATCGCGGCGATGTCACTGGTATCATCTTCTCGCCCAATAATCTTCTGATGGCATCCATATCTCGTGATAAAACAGTCCGACTTTGGGATACAACAAGGGGGACTCGCCAGCAGATGCTTGAGGGTCATACCGACCGAATTGCAGCTGTTAGCATCTCACCGAATACCCAAATAATAGCGTCAGCATCTGCCGATGGTACAGTACAGCTCTGGGATGCAGCAACTGGGTCATTTCGACAGACATTAGACGGCAATAGCAGTATGGTTTATGAGTTTGTCTTTTCGGAGGATAGCCGGCAACTAGCTTCATTATCCACTTATCAGATTCGAATATGGGATGCAGCAACGGGTGTACATCAACGTACGCTTCAGGGTCATGGTGATCCAATGAGGACAATGGCTCTCTCACCTCATAACAAGCTGGCTACGCTGGGGTATGGCGTTGGTAGTACAATTCAGCTCTGGGATACAGCAATGGGTACTCACCAGCTGACACTTGAGGGCCATAGCGCCTGGATTACAGAAGTTGTCTTCTCACCTGATGGCCGGCTGCTGGTGTCGGCATCACATGATGAAACAGTTCGAGTCTGGGATACATTGACTGGCACGCACCAACAACTCCTTAAAAGCAATGGCACTTTTGTGTTAAGTATTGCTTTCTCGCCCAAGAGTCAACTAGTTGCCTTGGGATTTCGTAATGATACAGTCCAACTTTGGGATCTAGCGACGGGCACACACCAGCAAACTCTTGAGGGCTACACTGACTTCATTATAGCGATTGCCTTCTCCCCTGACGGCCAAGTAATAGCCTCGTCATTGGACGATGGAACACTTTGCTTCTGTGATACATCAACGGGCAAGAGCCGGCAAACCCTTAAGACTGGTGAAATTCGCAGCTTGCAATATGACCCGGCTTCTGAAATGTGCTTGTATACAGATGTCGGGACCTTGGGTACGAATCGAGCTTCCACGGAAGACATAGCAGATGTTCAAGGGCTACTACCAAATCTGGTCTTTTGTGGTCTTAGTTTCAGTCCAGATAAGGAATGGATAAGAATCGGCTTCGAGGATCATATATGGCTTCCTTCAGATTATCGGCAATCAGCATATGCAGCCAAAGCATCGGTAATTAGAGGTTGGATGGTTTTTATTGGTTGTCAATCAGGAGGAATTCTACGATTAAAACTTCGGCAACCTGAACACGCGCCGACTTATTGACTAGTTCTTTCATAACGACTTTATTTTCGCATAGAAAGACGTTCTCTACGCAGGTCCGCTAGAGGTTTTAGAAGAGCACATACATATCTTAATATGTTGTAAATAGCGAAACATGAGATTGAATATAGCATTTCTTTGTATTTGGACAAAGAATAAGTAGCAGAAGAGTTTACACCGGTTCTTGTGCAGACCTGTGATTAGGCGTTCTCAATACTCTACTCCAAAGTAAGCATCCTCATGAACGACCATGTTTTATGCAGTTAATGAAGCCACGCACATGTTCTTACAGCTGAGGAATGCATGAGAGAAGATGGCATTAATAAACGATTTGGTTTTATGTATAGCGAGCTTGGCTAAGTAAACACATATGTAAGAAAGCGCGTCTACTATGTATGTTCAGACAAAGTAATAAAGTGAAATTTAAACACAAGAAAAGCGCTTGACGGGACCCTGAATTCTCCACTGCCAATGGTCGGATGTGCCTGATATCGCGATGTGACCAATCTATGATGCTTCCGTGAGATCATGTCAAATATGATACAAGCTACTCACCTTATTCTCTCCCTGCTTGAACCTGCTACCTAGCAGTAACCACTAAACATTGCGTGTCAATGTTGTATACAGTTCTTGTGATCGTGGTTCCCAGTAACTTGGAATGCAATTGATGTGCTTCCACATGTTCCATATGACGTTGCCAGCTTACATGCATAATTTAATTGGCCAATTCTTCCCAATTCTTCCTGCATCGACGCCTCATTGTGGAGATAGCTACCTATAAATGGACCATCTACTCCAAAGGAGGCTGCCATTGATAGAAGCCACGAACTATTTTTTTCCTGCCGCGTGACGCTGTACAATAAAAAGTGTCCAGCACATCACCGAAGAGCTGCATGATGCGCTGCCATTTCCGGCCATCCGAGCCGCTATCGGCTATCACCCAACAATTCGATTTGACAGCATAATGAGGCTGATAGATTAATACTATTATTTCTCTTGGTCCACGTATTCGCTCCAAGAGGCTGCATGCGTGGTGCGCTGTGATATGTCGTCCAGACATTGGGTAGCTAGACATAATATTGGCATAATATTGGCATTTGGGATAATGGCAGCGGGAGGTTTGTTGTTCAACCCGTAAATAATGTAGCGCCAAAAACGGTGCCAACGTGGTGATGTTGTCAAAGCTGGACTTGCGTCTGAATGGCGCCCAGTTTGTGTGTTTCTGAGGAGGGATGGTGTCGGGTGCTGGATCTAGTAGTGGGATAATGAGTGTGCGGCTCTGTTGGCTGCCGATAGCTTCATGTAAACATGTAAATATCCGCATCTTCTCTCTCAGGCCCCTGTGTCGTCTTTTCCAGGAATACTTATAGAGTAAGAGTTGTCCTCTATTCGGAACTCGATTTTACTTTGAGTCAGAATTATATATCATCATTTAAAACAATCCCCATCGCCATTGAGCGCAGACATCCGTCATTATGGAGGAATTTCGTCTACAACACACTCACAATGATTACACTATCGGATGGGTTTGTGCGTTACCAAACGAACAGACCGCTGCGATTCTCATGCTTGATGATAGGCATGAGGACCTCCCCAACCCAACAGGTGACCACAATACCTATATGCTTGGGAGCATTGGCAAACATAATGTTGTTATTGCTGGTCTGCCCTTAGGTAGGGTTGGCAATAACACTGCAGCAACAGTTGCAACCAGAATGGTGTCCAGCTTTCCAAACATCCGAGTCGGTCTAATGGTAGGGGTAGGTGGAGGTATCCCTCACAAGACCCGACTTGGAGATGTGGTTATTAGCTGCCCTAATGGGACGGAGCCTGGTGTTGTCCAGTGGGACATGGGCAAGACAGAGGCCGGCCAGTTCGTGCGAACGGGATCTCTGGCTCCTCCACCAACAGCTTTACTTACAGCATTGACAAGATTTAAAGCTGATCACATCACAACACGAAGAAATATGCTCAAGTATTTAAAGAAGCTGGAAAAAGATCCCGATGTACCTGAAAGCTATAAAAAATCGGACTCTCTCCAAGACCTCCTGTTTCATCCAAGCTACGGCCATGTAGAAGCAGATGAGTCTTGTCTGAGTGATGAAGATGAGGACGATTGTCGCCGGTGCGATAAGAGCAAGTTGGTTCGGAGAAGCAAAAGAGAGAGCGGCATGATACACTGCGGCTTGATTGCATCGGGCAATCAAGTTATCAAAGACGCCAATCTCCGAGACTCGCTGTCCAAGCAATTTAAGAACGAAATCCTTTGTATCGAGATGGAAGCGGCAGGACTGATGAATGACTTCCCTTGCGTTGTTATTCGAGGGATTGCTGATTATTCAGACTCGCATAAGAACGAGAAATGGCAAGACTACGCTGCTGCAACTGCTGCAGCGTGCGCAAAGGCATTACTCATGGTGGTGGCTACAAGCGAGGTGGATAAGCTTCAGCGAGTTCAACGTAAGTTTACCCTTTATTAGAATAAAGAAGTTCTCAGCTAATATCTCTGATCAGTCACAATCTCGCCTGGTCTTATACAAAGTGCGATGCACTATTGGCCATTTTGGAAAAATGAGAAGAAGGATACCGCTGATCCAAGAGGTATGTGCAACGATCTACTTGTGCCCCCATTTCATAGAGCTCTAACTAACATGCATAGTAGTGACAGCTTTTGAAGATTCCAATCTGGAAACTGATCCTCGGCGCCCGCCGCTTGAAATGGCCCAACTGGATGACACAAGCCGTAACGCGAAGTCGGGCGAAACAACTCCCGAAGAAGAGAAACCCCCAAAAATGGTTGCCATTGAAGCACCAAAACGAGCAAGCTCTTATGATACTTCTCCAACGCATCAAACGCTTGAATCGTGGTTACAAGGAGCCCCGCCGTTTCTAGCAGCGAAGTTTCGACAGGGGAGTATCGATGATGCAATGAGAGACATCCTCATGGGCCTCGGCCAATCGCCGGTTTCCCGAGAAAATGAAAGTCCAACTGAGATGTTATCACCTGAGCGAACATATAGTATGCCCTCTCAAGCCTCTACGCCATTTTCAGAAGAGTCCAAGGGCAATACTTCCGAGAGGAACGACAGACGCGATAATGTAAAACGCCATGGAAATTCTTTTCCACCTGTCAAAGCTCCCTCAGCTGTCCCGCTGGAGCATAGAGTCCGTGGGCATGAGCAGAGTCAAACGAACAATGATGGCAATGCTCCATCCAAGCCCCATAGCCCATCAAGATCGATCAAATATCGTTTTCGAACTCCATCACCCGTCCAGAGAGAGCAAGAAAGTCTTGTTACGGAGCAGAATCACGGGCAAATTAACAATGCACCAGCCTCTTCAGGCCTGTACATATCAACGAAACGCCCAAACAGCGGATACGGCGCCGATGGAAGGGCTATAGAGTACCCGTTGTCGCCTCCTCAATCACCGCAGTCTCTTGCAAATACAAGCCGAAGTAGCTACATGAGAAGAGACAGCGGATCGCTCGATGATGACGAGGAAAGCTCATCAGGATATGATCCATATACTGAAAACAATGACATCCTTCGCGAAAATCGCCCTTTAGTCGAAGAGCCAGACCAGATCAACTCTAACGAAGGACAAGGTGGCGCTCCTCTCAGCCAAAGCCTACAGCGCTCTTCAATTGCTGCTGAGAAAACACCAGCACATGGTTCACGTAACAGGAGTAACGATATGTCCTCAGGATACAGGTACACATACTCTCGCCATCCAGGGGCAAGCGTAGCCAGCCCCAGCGAATTACGGCGCAGTGCCACTCCTGTTCCAAGTCCACCGCCTCCTTATTTACCCAGGAAGAACTCAACAGCACGTCAACCCATCAAAAATAGTAATCGTGGCCCAGGATACAGCCGACCTCCTGGACCAAATACGACCAACCCCGATAACAGACAACGCAGCGCCACCCCTACTCCCTCTCAAAGGGGACGGCCTCCTATCATGACTATGGATAACAACAGTGTACCTGCATTGGGGACCAAGACTTCCCAGACTCGGTCCGAGATCAAATCGAAGACACCAAATAAAGCTCAGCCAAATGTTCCTGCTTCCAGATTACCACGACTACGTCCAGGGGCATGATTTCCTATCTCCAGATACAACTACACTCATTGACGCATTAGCCCAAAGGCAGGATTTTATACGAAAATATTTTAACACTCAACACTATACTATCATTAGTTATACTTTTCCTTTCCTTTCATTTGTGTTACACAATCTTTACCTAATGTCATGCAATAGACAAAAGCTTTCCTTTGTTACGTCTTCATTGGACCTCTCAATTGGATGATACATACAATTTCTATAGACAAAATATATGTTAAGCTGCAACACGCTGTCATTGGCTACAAGCGATATTCGCCTGGCCTAGACTTTTGCTGCAATGTTCTGGCGCCACCAGTGAAAATGCGTCGAAATATTTGGGTGAACAACAGTCGAAAAGCTAGGGAAAGAAATGACCCTATACGCAATGAGGTAAACGCCAGTTATAGGGCAAGGCATTTATCATGGCCCCAGATGCAAAGCAAGGGCTTATCACTGGGTATGTGGGATTAGCTTGGCAAAAGTGAACTAAAGACTACGGGTATACATTACGCCGCCTAGCGAAAAAGAAAAGAGAGGAAAGGAAATGAAACGAAGAAGGGAGCTATTTTCTTCCCAGGACTATCTAACTTCATATCAACAAGCAAGCCCAGTCTCAGTACCATGATAACAAACAAATTTCTCGTCGTTCAAAATGGTCCCAGTCGAGTGATAAAGT
This sequence comes from Trichoderma atrobrunneum, assembly GCA_003439915.1. NCBI lineage: Eukaryota > Fungi > Ascomycota > Sordariomycetes > Hypocreales > Hypocreaceae > Trichoderma > Trichoderma atrobrunneum. Next base: position 43,480 of record PNRQ01000168.1, on the reverse strand, counting down.
TTGTACTGGATCGTTGTTCTCTAAGTGTGCTCAGCTCTTGTAATTAAGCCTACCATTTTCTCTTTCTATTATTCATACCAAGTCATACAGTTGAATCGGTATCTCCAAGCCCCATTGCGTGTATTTTGCAGTTACAACAACCCAAAGTAACAGTCTCAATCATTAGCGAGTATCATAATAATAAATACAATTATCCTGTACATTCAAGCGTATGTACTTATTTCAGTGTCACTGACGTGACAATTTCCTGGTTCACAAGAACAGCGTGGCAAATCGAGTTCCTGGAGATGAGCGCAGAGCATTCTTGCCGCATAATCACTTGTCGGATACGTTCCTTCGAAAGCACGTCTCAAAGGTGAGATGCCCGCTTTGTCCCGAATGCGAGCATTCGCTCCGGACTTGAGAAGTTCACGAATTACCGACGTGTAACCTTGAGCTGCAGCGAGATATAAAGGGGTCCGCCCTAGATGATCACGCTCATCTAGTCCAGCCCCTACCAATCTATCGATTAATCCGTAAATCCCAGCGTCGGCGGCAATATGCAAGGCAGTGAGGCCGGTTGCTGTCTTTGCTGAAACATCTGCTGACAAGTCTAGTAATACACGGCAAAAGTCTATTCGCGACACACGCTCGATTTGGAGCCCGCTCAGCGGTCTATAGATGCCGGAGATCAATTCTTCGTTTGTAGCGAGTGCAAACGCAATGTGAAGAGCCGATCGGCCCTCTTCGTCCTTCTCGTTAATATCTGCGCCGTGCGTAACGAGAAATTCGGCAAGCTTCTTATCGCCAGCAAGCACTGCTTTGTATAGTAGCGTCTGACCGCGTGAGTCTCGATGTGTGACATCAATTTGAGCGCCAGCAGACATCAGTGCATTGATGTGGTGAAGCCCAGTTGTTTCTGGGGTTTCAAGCGCAATATCTACCGGGGTGCAATGCTGTCCGTCTTCAATATGGATAATGGCCCCGTTAGCGATCAACTTTTCAACCAAATTGCCAATTCTGGCGCTTTTAGCGCAGTGGTGGAGGGGTGTTCGACCTGCTTGGTCTTTCGCATTGATATCCGCACCGGCACGAATGAGGTGTTGGATAAATTCATCTCCGCCATACTCGTAACACACGTGATGGAGCAACATCCATCCAGAAGAGTCCTTTGCATTTATGTCTGCGCCGGCGTCTATTAGCTCTGCAAGCAGTTGTGTAAGTATACCCACATTCCCGACGCTTCCAATTTTCGACCATCTGGGTTCGGCTGAGCCGTCAACATCTCCAGCGATCAGGTGGAAGGGAGTCCGACCCTGGCTATCCATTGCAGTAGCGTCAGCTCCAGAAGACAATAATTGTTGGAGAATATAAGGTGAGCTAGCATCCGAGATCGACCGGATAAGCTGGTGGAGCGGTGTGGACATTTGGTCATCCTGGGCATGATATCCGCGCCGGCCAGTACTATCGTACGGAGAAGGTAGATATCATGAGACTGGACGGCAATATGAACAAGACTTTCACCGGATGCGTTCCGTTCATTGATATCCGCACCTTTGTCTATGAAGAACTGTAATGCCGTAGAGAGATGGTCGCGTTTATAATACTTTACCTTGAAGAAGTCGTGAAGAGGAGTATTGAAAAGCTTTTGCTTGACACTGGCATCAAAGTTGAGAAAGTCCATTGCTAATTCAAAATCACCGGTCCCAATTGCTTTGTTGAATATTAACTGGTAGTTGGGAACTACCGCGCTTAAGGTTGTTTCCATCGTCTCTTCCTCAGCGTGGTTTCCTTTCAGTGCTACCAGAAAAGTCTGACGAATTCTCTTCTTTCTTAGCGCAGTCTCTAATTTTCTCTCTAAGTCAACCTGCGCACCATGGGCCACAAGAATGCGTATTGATTCGGCTCGGCGATGAAGTATTGCACAAAGGAGTGCAGAGTTGATTTGATCTCTAGGCGGTCGGATTGTATCGTTTCTCATAATACAATCCACCCAGGTATCCAATCCCTGCTCCACCGCTAATGACAGCAATGAACTCGCCTTAGTGATGTTTTCCTGCAAACTCAACCATCGTTGCCAGTAATATCCATTATGAAGTAGGTCAATGATTGGCATTGGGTCAGCTCCGTAGTTTTGAGCTAATAGAGCATGGAGAAAGACTCTATTAATGGCGTACGATTCGAGAGCCGGATAGTCACTAAGGATTTTGGATGTTGCTGATAATGAGTGGATATCTAGAGATTTTTCTGACGATGAGCGGAAATCTATGGGTTTAGATAAGAGGTCTGGAATCTTCAACTGTTTTTGACTGCTTTCGCCTTGTTCTGAACCCTTAAGAAAACGTAAAGAACTTTCGTCTGCTGTATCACTAGGGTAGGAAGAATTGTATTTGTTATGGCTGCTAGCCGAGGACCCAAAACTGGCGGCCAGAAACGTATATAAGGAAGTAGGCCGCCTAGAAGGCCTATCGAAGTCGAAAAACACATCATAAGGTATTAGGTTGAAAGCATCTGGGCGAGCTTCAGCCTGTTCTGTGCGCATCTGGGGGTCAAAAGAGGAAACAGACGGGAAAGACTGCTGGTGAGCTTCAGTCTGTTTTGTGCGTATCCGGGCGTCAGAGAGTTCTTGTAGTTCCTTGATGGTCAAATATTGGAAACAGCACTTCGCCAGGGCAGTATGTCCTTCAGCACAAAATGACACGACGCCATTCTTTTGGTATCCTGCAACTTCCCAAGCCTTCGATAGCCACTCTCCACCCTCAACGAAGAATGAGCGTACAGATTCATGAACCAGCTGGACAATTCTGCTGTCTCCAGATGAACTATCAAGGGAGCCTGCTCCGGCATCCGCGGATTTCATGTCGTCAGCCTCCGAAGCGCCTGTGGATTGATGCATTTTTATTTCAACGAGACCACGAGAAATAGCCCTAAGTTGTTTCACCAGCTCTTCGTCAGTGGCTGTGTAAAACGTAGAATCTTTCCATTCGGCAAGCGATATTTGAGGTTCGTAAATGAAGGCAAGAATATGATGCCATTCTCGAAGTCGTAATGGGCTCGTAGACAACACTGCCCACTGAAATACGTGGATAAGTCTCCGCAGTTCTGCCTTTGACATTTTACTTGGGTCCAGCAACTCGGCGAAAAGGCTGTTGAGCTGAGCTGGCAGGCGGTGTATCACTTCAAAGAGATATTTTTTGTTACGCCCATTATCTCTCTCTTTAATGATTTCGTCGGTAACCAGGATGACCCAGAGGAAAATCCCATCAGCCTTGTCAGCAATTTCGCACCGGATTTGCTTCGTAGTCTCGCTATCACCGAATCCGGCAACTTCGAGCTGCCTTGAGATGTAATATTCAATATCAGAACGAGTAAACATCTCCAGTCTGATTTCTAGGCAATCTTTGAGGACCACATTTGGAAATTCTCTCCTGGACAAGCACACATCAAGCTGCACACCGGCTTCGTATGCTGCATCTGTGAGGTGGCGAAAAAAGTAGGCTACCTCCCGGTTACCTGGCTCATCGCATTCGTCGAGAGCGTCCACAAAAATTATAGTTCTAGTATTATTCTGCTGATCCAAAAAGACATCTTGAAATACGTCTCTCAAGCTGGATAGATATTCATCTGGCATCTGCTCGTCATCCTGTTCCTGTGACTCCTGTGCCTGTAGCTTCAAGAGGGCTGGGAATTTATGGGGATGAAACCGCAAGACTTGATGGAGCAATGAGCGAAACATGCCCAACGATGAGTGCTCCAGTAAATTACCGCGCTTGTTGAAGAAGAAACCGGCAACACAGATTGTATTCTCAGAAAGCCTGGAAAAAACGTGCTCGAATATTCGCTTCATAGTTGTTGATTTACCTGTCCCTGGTTTTCCCACAACTTGTAGCAGACCACGATGTACGTTGACATTCTCTCGAGAGATCCAGTCTTCATAAGCTTTCACTCCTGGTAGCCATGTGCATGTGTTCAGAAGAGGGTTCTTGATGGCCTTCAAGCGATTTTGCATTCCTGGGAAGCAAAGAAAGCGCTCGATCCTACCGGATGTTGTATAATTATAAACGCCCTCAAGCTGTATGTATATCCTTTTAATCTCGCCTGACACCTTTTTATAATTTGGAGAATCAGCGCTGTCGAATCGGCAAATCTCTCGGTGGTCGCCATGTAACGTCTCAGCCCTCTCACGGGGATCTCCAAGACAAGAAGAAAATTCAGGAACAACCTATCGCTGTAAGAAAATGCCACTATGTTAATTACTGGAGACTAGTGGATCTTACCTTCGCTTTTGCGATTACAAATGGTAGGCCCTTAATCTTGAACTTGTAGGCCAATCCTTCTTGAAATGACTTTACCTGAAAGTCATGTTTGGCCCAGAGAGAAGAAAATACGTCTTGGCTGCGGGAAAGATCAGCATTTTTAAGAGCTAGACTATCAATAATGCTGGAGTTGGTATCTAGCAAGAGTAGACTGGCCGCTTTTCGTGCAACAGCCCCGAGAGACGCTACTGAGCTCCCTCTGTGAGGCGTGCCTAGGAATATGACGGCGGAGGTTGAATTCAGAATGTCTTGGAGCTCCTTAGAGTTCGAAGTAGAACAGTTGGTAAGTATCTAGTGATAATATTCTTAGAGATGAAAACGTTTGTACAATGTGATTGGAAAGGCCTATATGACGCACCTCTTTAACTAGGATGCCTCCCAATGAATGGGCGACAAAGATAACTCTTCGACCTAAAGGACGTGTTCGCGAAAGCTCATTCAGAAGATCTTTACCATGCGTGAAAATATTATTCTGATTCGTCCTTCCTTTGGACGGGAGTTTGACGACCACGGTGTCATACCCTAGAACAATAATTCTAGCTTTGGGGCAATCAGAAGGTAGAAGATCTCGTGGCCAAAAAATGCTGGCCTTGGGGTTCCGCTTGGTGTTATCTTGGCTTTTGCCGCCTTGAAATTTTCGGATCAATTGTTCTAACCAAGGCCCCTTCGGTGGGGAATTTGTCATCTGATTTTGACTATCAGACGCGACCTTTTGCACTTTTCTGGTTTCAATTTTTGCTTCGAATCCATGTTCATATGTCCAAGTCTTAAAGGGATGTCCTTGCAGTCCATGGACCAGGACAATGCTGCAACAACGTTCAATGTCAGTCAAGGCCTTATGAGTCGCTTACAGTGCACGGGTATAACGCACTCAACCATGGGCTCACCCTCCTTCGGTTCATAAATTATGGATGCTCCGGTCCTGGAAGACCAAGGCTCTGCCATCTTGATGCAATGCAGCCAATACAGCCTGTTGGTATCTCGCGAATTGGCGGAAAGCGCAGGTTCGTTAGAGAGATATAGATTAGTTGCAAAGAGAGTAGATGATGCGAATTGCCAGCAGATGACTACGGAGTACATATACAAAAGATACACGTAATGTTCTACCGACTGGATACCCGTATTCTGGTGTTTACAGGTGATATCTATTAGGTACCTATACTCATGCAGTTGCCTGATGTGCGCAGATGCAGCCAAGTACCCGAACGGGCTGCCTCGTAGCCTTGGGCTCCCTTGATTGTTGCCCAAAGCATTAACACTAACCCATGCGCAGGCTGACTTCGTGCTATCTTCTGATAGGATTAACTTGCGACTACTGCAAGCTAATCCTTGCATTATAAGCAGGTTAGGCCAATTAAGTACTTACTGATAGAGTGGAATAGAAGGTCGGGAGTCATTGAGCAAAAGCTAGAACTTACCCCGTTCGAGCTATTACTACAGGTGTATACACAGTGTAGATTTAATAGTCACTCTACCAGCATAGGTATCAATCCAGGACTTAAATTGAATCTCAACTAGCAGGAACAGCCGCAAGCAAGCTCCATAGATGATCATTGGTCCCGTTATCCTGGAACTGGACAACATTGGCGCTATTAGCCGTCGACTCGCCATCAACTCCAACGACCAGCCCGCTATTCTTATTCTTTATCAAATATAGCCCGTCGCTGTTTGACTGTACTCGCCAAAGCTGGTTGTCCGTTCCATCGTCTTGCAACTGCTGAAGACGCGCACTGTTGGACGTTGACTGCCCTTCGACGGCCAGCAGGAGCCCACTGTTGAGATTCTGGATCTTGTACCAACCGCCAGGCGCCTTGACGAACTGCCATAGATGATCCCTGGTGCCGTTGTCTTCATATTGCTGAATGTAAGAACCATTGGTCTTGGACGCGTTCTGGACGCCCATGAGCTTGCCGCTGTTCAGATTCTGAATCTGGAAGACGGCTGCGGTCCACACTTCAAACTCGGACAGACCCCAGCCCGATCCGCCTCCGGGGTTGGGGGCCATAACACGCAGTTGCGACGTGGTGATTGTCGGGAAGGTGATCTGAGTCAGTGTGTTTGACACTGAAGAGGCTGTACTCCGTTGCTGGCCGGGGACTGTTATCCAGGTGCTCCCAGAGAGATACTGGAGATCATAGCTCGATGGCAGCTTCACGCCGCCGCCATCGGTGTAGAAATACAGCCGGACATTGGAAACTGCCTGTGACCGTCGAAGGTCCACACCGAAATAGTCCTGAGCGTTGGGGCTCTGGTATGAAGTCCAGCGGCTGTTCTGGGGCACCGCATTGCGGAACACGATGCCGTCGACGGCCCTCCAGACATCGTCGTACTGCGAAGTGTAGGATGCGAACGGTGTTGACCCCGATGAGAACTTCTGTGTGTTGGCGGCGATGTTGACCTGCGAGTTGATGGTCTGGATAACTGCACCGCCGACGTTGACAGTGAGCAAGCCGATAGTAGAACGAGTGCCTGCGAGTGTGCCGTCGACAAAAACCCTTAATCCAGAACCCTGGTTGTAGCGCGAACCAAACTTATCCCAGATAACTGTCACCTGATGTCCGTGGTATTCAACATTCTCCAATGCAAAGTAGTCCCATGAGGACAGTACAAGAGGATCAACCGTTAGAGTATCGTTGGATTGTCCGCGTAGGCCAAGGAGTCCGGCTATGACGTTGTCGATGAAGGTGGAATGATTATAGTCTTCGCTATGATTATAAGTGTCGTACATCCACTGGTTTGCGTCGGGATCATGGGCTTCGGCAACATAAGGGATTCCATTCTTATATTGGGTTGCAGCGTAACCAACAAGAAGGTTATAGTAATCGGTCGATGTAATGTATGACTGCGCGGGATAGTCATGGAGCACATTTTCCACAGCAGTGAGAACCTGTGCGGTGGCATATGGCCATGATGGGCCATCCCATTGAAGGCAGTTTGCGCCTTGATACATATACCATTGGCTTCGTCGTTCCGTAGTGGTAGGTCCGTACGTAGCCGCAAAGCCCTGCGAATCCTTTAACTGGGAAAAAGCGGCGATGCCAGACGCTTGTGGCATGTCGAACATCCACGGAAAGTAACCCATAATCTCACGAGTGGTGAGCAGCGCTCCCGAGGGGTTGTTATCCCGTTGCCGGTGCATGAAGAACTGACGCGAGCTGTCCCAAAGAGTATTCTGCATTGCCGTCTGTAGAGCGCTGGCTCGGCTTGTATACTCAGAAGCCAAGGCCGTGTCTCCCTTCAAGGTGGCCAAAGACGCGATAGCACGAGCGTCTCCATACTGATATCCGTTAATGGTAGGTCTATAACCAGCACCGCCGTGATAAGGATCGCTGGTCTGGTAGGATGCGGCTGTGCATTCGCTGGCATCCCAGACAGGGACTTGCCAGTAGAGCCCGAGGCTCTGGTTGAAGTGGTTATCCCAACCCCGGTATTGTTTGACAAGATTATCCAACTGACCGATGGCGAAATCTCGATCTCCGGTTACAAGATAATGGCGCCACACGGCGGTGGCTACCCAGAAGCTGTATTCGTGGGCCCAATCAGAGGTGTCGAGATTGTAAGTATCAGTTTGCGGTTTGGGGAACGTGCCAGGGCCAGCCAGCCAGTAATTAATGTTATCTTTAACATATCTCTGATCCCGAAGCCATCGACCTTCGATGATGTGATGACCTGCAGCGGCTACGACGCCTCCGTACGGCGCACCATAAGAGACTGGCGTTAAAAATTCGCTGAGCATGTAGCCATACTGGGCACCGGTGTACGTAAGATGCTCCTTGTAAGTCTGCCAACGGTAGTAGTAGACGGCTTGTATCTGTGAGTTGGGAACATCAAGAAACGGGATGTTCTGTTCGAACCAGTTGGGATCTTCAAATCCGGAAAGTAACTGGCTATGATTCAAGAAATTGGTGGCTACGGAACGTCCTGAGAAGAGAATGGCGGCAGCACCAAAGACGGAAACTCCAAGGGTCTTCATCGTGCTAGAGCCCAGTTGGTTATTGCCTCAATACTGAGGACTTTTACTCGGAGGTCACTACCTTGAAATGGGTAATGCCGTTTAAGTTTGCGGTTGGCAGTTTTGAGTATTCTAATGAGGGCATGAACTGGAGCTCATGGCTTATTGGATAAGATAATGAAAGGGAAGCCATTATATATAAACAAAAAGACCGTGATCCAAAAAACGAACTGGATTCGCAAACATCAGTTAGCCTTCACGATGCGGATAGGATGTCGTTCTGCGTCCTTCCTAAATCTGCTAAAGAAAGTGCAAGTGCTGGCTTGAAGAATGACCCCATGTTACATCGCGAGCGACTAGGCGATGAATCCTTCAATATAACATGACTATGCTGCCGAAAAGCTCTCCATCTACTAATCTATTTTGATATGGCAGCCCCTCTTAGATGCGCCTTCATTTGGCTATATCACCACTTCGAAAGAGTGGACGTAGGAGAGACAACGCTTCGTGTATCTACATGAGTGCCATTCTCTACAAGTTTCTCCCGCTCAATTTTGATATAAGTCCAAAGTGATATCCTATTGATGCCCTTTGATCCCACTGTCTAACAAAGAGGAAAGGCATAGAATGTCAAGCAAGCGTATATAACTTATACTAGGCGTATAAGGTGGAGAGCAAGCGTGTTTTAGTTATACGCTGTCCTTGGAAGCGAATCCACTCGAGTTACCATTAGGATCGATCTCTTCATCGTTATTGGTCCACATTCACTTTGCTTCATCTGAAGCACATGACAAATTGCGGTTTCGAGACCTTATAGCGGACGGGCGTATAAGTTGGGCCAAGCCTAAAGAAGAACTTGGAACTCTTATGATCCATCTAGCGCGGAATATATGGCCCGAAAAGGGCAGTATGGCTACTCAAAAGACATCAGACGACCAAGAGCGCTGGAATCGCGGATCGACGCTCTATTAGACTAAGATCGGGTGACTCGTTTGGGCGATTCCGGAGAGCGTCAGCTCTTTCACTTACATGGAACTGTACAAATATGCCGCTGCCGGGTTTAACATGCTACCTCCACAGTTTCTAGCCTCAGCTAGGCAACTCTCAAACGAAGGCGATTGGACCGCTTCAGGCGTCTTAGCTGCATCATAGATGGGACTAACCTAGTAACTCTAACGGCAGTTGTGTGATAGTTGTCTCTTCTCATGGACATCGCATACAAACGAGGACTCCCAAAAGGCGAGCTGCGATGTATGCTTTGAAGATGGAATGAACGGCCTCGTTTCATAGCACCTGACTTTGACAGCTGCTAAACTCAATGCTCACTTATGCGCAGGTGGACACATCTCATGCCTGTCAGCGAGAAAGTAATGGATATGTACATGTATCAGGTGATGAGTGGAATGTTCCTTGGAGAGAATCACTACCGCGTGCTACGTACTCTTCTTACTAGGCACGAGAAAAGAAACACATGGCGATGTGGCGGCGCTGTGACGTTGCAATGAACTAGAGCTTCATTTGACTATAGTTCCTACTTAAATTGATTCCATTCTCCCCGCATCAACAACAATCTCGAATACCGGCCTCATTGGACGTATCGCCTCGGCAATTAGAGGAGCTGAAGTCGGCCCGCGCCTCTCCACTCATCACCGTGCAGTAGCACTCACTCGTTCACGAAACTAGCAGGTAGTTTCGTTTCTTTTCAACTCTTGCGAATCTTCGGCTAGACTTTCGGTCCGGTTGCCATCGTAATTAATACAACTTTCTGTTTGGCAAATAATTGCAAAGGTCAACCTGGGCTCCAGCGTATCTAAAATGAAGATTCCAGTCCGTTAAATGTACATTATTTTTCCATCAGGTTTAGCTGAATTACATGGATGTTTCAAAGAGCAGTTTTTGCTACCACAGCAAGCGGAGGACAGAAAAATCGAGACCAAGAAAAATATAAATACCCATGCGTTAAATTATACACCTGTTGTTTCAGTATTTATCTATTCCTATAGCTATATTTTCTCTTATAATTACTATTATATCTTTATTTCTCTAGTAACTGCTATTATATCTATATTTCTCTAGTGACTGCTATTACATTTATATACTACAATCCGGGTGCTAGCTAAATGGATATTCTTCTATAAAAGTACTGCTACTTAACAAGTATATGCCCACTAATCCCCCGTACTGTGTATGTACTCTTAAACAAGGTCCTTCTTCTCAGGGGTCCCTTGGAAGCCATCGGAGGACGAAACATAAGACTTAAATTGCAGAATCTAACAACCTAAATACACAGCTTCAATTGTGCTTTATCAACCAAATTACAGAGAACGTTCTCAATAACAATGTCTTTAAGTACACCCTGGAGGGATATTGTAGAAGATGGAACATGCCGTTCATAAACAGCGATGTAGGCTATCACAAAGCTCTAAACTCCGATAGTAGAACACGCAAAGATTGAAAACATCATTGATATAAACTCGAGTTGCTAAGTCAATCAGCTACCAATTGATGATATGTCGCTATATATGTAGTTATCATCCGCTTTCCAATAGTTTTTGATCAATTGACCCATAATACTGTACCCAATTGCTTTCCTTATCCGAGCCACCAATGTAATATCAATGCTTCAAACTTCGGCTCATTTGTCAAATCGAAGCGCTAAATCCTTCATGAATGTATCGATATCATCAAGCTTCTTCGCCTCCTGTGCTTTTAATGCCCACTTCACATCTGACTCTGGCAATGTCTCAGTATATGGATGAGATTCCATCCACTTGGACCATTTCTTAATAACCGAAATGGCATCATCAGGCGCCATCTCAAACCATTCAATGTGTTGTATCGAACAGCCAGTACAAAAGACGCTTATTCGGCAATAGTCCAACTCAGCGTGGCACAAGGCCTCAATACGGCGGGCATTTGGAACTATTGAGCTCTCATAGAGTGACTTGGGTTCTCGATTGCAGCTCAACTTCCACTCTTCATGCCGTTTTGCTGGGCTGCGCGTCGTATATCCGATTTTGACAAATCTTTCGTTTCCTTTAACCGTATAAAGATATATAGATCCCTTCTTTAGATCACCCAACTTCTCTTCCAAAGGAAGCATGGCGTTGGTTTTAATCTCAGCGTATGAGGATTCCCGGTCTTGAGTGCTATCCCTTCTGTTGATGATTTGAAAGGGACTCTCATCAAAAGCTTTGGGCCAGTATTGGTCTGGTGGAGATGATGCCAAGTCAATAGGGGTTGAGTCGACTCGCTTTTCAAGATCATGGTTGGTGCTATTTTTGAGCATTAGCCTTTGAACGATTTCTGGTGGTGAAGTTGTGCCAGACATATCAGAGCCATCCAGCGTACAGCCGTCAACCAATTGCTTAGTTTCTGCTTGGTATGTGCTGCGAATCTCCATGAGTCTCGAACTCCATAACTCGATATGTTTAGATGACTGATATTGGTGGTGATGACAAAGCCCATTACATGCGAGGACTCTGAGAAGATACTCAGTTTTAGTATGATCAAAGCCAGCCACTAACTTGATGATCTCATCAATAGTTTTGGTGTAATTTTGCATCTTTTGTCCATCAAGCTTCCAACGGCAATCTTCCTGCTTTAATGTCTTCCCTATACAATGACGGTTATTGCAATGGGCGTAATCGCGACGTAGAGCAATTGTGATCCGTTTCTCTAGAGATATAGATGGCTTAGTATCGGGGTCTCCAGTAGGGAAGATAGATGTCCATTTCTCAACGCGATCTTCTATATGTCTTTCATAGGGATGAAATCGACAGTGAACTAGCTCAGCCAACTTTCGTAGCCTGTCTTCGAGTTCAATAGATGACTGAGTCAAAGCCACCATAGATTCTATCAAGCTATCCACCTTCGTCCTATTCTTTTCTGGAGTATCCATTTTACAGGGTTTTCCCTGTTGGGTAACGCATCCGCATCGCCCATCCTGGAGATTGAGTCGACATTTCAGCACGCTTAGATCGATCTCTTTTGTTGGCTGCTTATCAATTTTCACAGCCGTATCTGGCGTAGGTGAAGGGGTCCTTGGAGGAGTGAGAAGACCAGAGGGATTGGATGCAGTAGTGTCATCGTCAAAATTGAGCCTACTGCCCTTTCTGTAAACGTTCGACATTTTGTCTTTCCACAGGAAGAGACTCTGGAGATTTCGAGTAGGTCAATTTGGTCTTTGCCTTCTACAGCATCAAAAATATTTCATCAAACTGAGCTGGCGTTTCAAAAACGTAACCGTCAAAGGTGCTTCAGCAATACAATACCAGGTTTAAATGCAAGTGAAGGTCGATGGAAGCAGATATTTTTTATGCTCATGAGAATGGGACCCCTTTGAATCCTTGGCTTTGACCAGAGTGAGGCAATTGATACGATGACTTACACACAATCCTTTCAGGCAGCCACCAAGGGTAGCACAAGATTCGCCTTGGTCCTACCTGCTGCGTCGTACATCTCTGTCATATTTTGCTTGGCTTTGCGTTGGCTGTACTCTGATTCAAGTTTTACGTGGGACCGAGAGTGGCCGTTCATGCCGAGCTAGAATTGATGCCTTATTGGGGCTTGGACATCCCTTGATCACATCCAATCCAATACATTACTTGTACTCGTAGATGTTACCTAGCAGCCTTTCCCCTCTTTCTCTCCCCTTTGTTATAGTCGGGGGGAGGGGGTGCCTACATGTGTTCAACATGATTCCTAATTGTGCTATCCAACATTCTGTGGTGCGACCTGAAAATATTACCGAATACTAGACCATTATGGCTATAGCAGCAGATACTAGATAAATATGGTTATAGTAGCAAATACTAGAGAAATATAGCTATAGTAGCAAATAATTGTAGAAGGGACAGATACTTAAAGAATGAGGTATATACTTCAATTACTTACGTACCAGCAGGTAAATTCTTGTAGCAGTAAACACGGTAAACAGCTTTCTTCCACATTAATTCGATACTCAAACTTCAAGTAGTCGCAGGGGCTCCAGATAGTCAACTTGGAGTGCTGAATAGCTACTCCCTTGGTTATCTTATTCCAGCGGTCTCTCATAGATATCTGGGAATTGGACCTTGATCTTGACACCCTTTTCTCTCTGTAGTCGCGTTCTCATAACATATCCGATAGCACCAGGATTGTCTGTAGACGTCACTCGATACCAGTACTCATCTTCTAGGTCAATCTCGCTGTCCTCATCCTCTTTCTCTTCGCCCTCCTTCTCTTCGCCCTCCTTCTCTTTAGTCTCTTTTTCCTCGCTCTCCTTCTCTTCGTTCTCTTTCCTCTCGTTCTCTTTCTCCTCAGTCTCTTGTCTTTCATCTTCTTCATTTTAGCCACTTTCTCCTCATTCTCCTCCTCCTCATCGTCTTCATCGTCCTCATCGTCCTGTTCGTTGCTAGGCTCCCACATTTTCATTTCATGCTTGAACCAACACTGCGCGAAATCGATAACAAAAGGTTGATGCGACTCTTGATCCACAATCACGTTGCGTGTGGAACAGTCCATCATAACCACGCCGTATTCGTTGATTTTGTGAACCAAATCCACAGAACGCTGTACCAAGATCGGCCATTCCTTGACGTCTATTGATGAGCTATCGAGATTGATCAGATTAATTCCAGGAATGTACTGGAGGAGAATGCCATTAACGTCCCAATACCTGGCATCAGGTCCGTCGATGAGATCCGACGGTATGATAGAGCTTGTGTCTACTAGCCGGACGGCGGCCAGCAAACGCGGTACTCCGGCTCCTTGAAGATCTTTCAGCAACTCATAGGCCTTGGTCTCACAGTTAAACATGTCATCACAATCCTTCCAGAGAGCCGCTTCGTACTTTTCACTGCCCTCAAAGTTGTTGTCGTCGAGGTGGTGATGGGGTGGGATGGGTATAAGTTCCCTCTCTTGGTCTTGGGCCAGCTGTGTGAGAAAAGGGCCAATAGCGTTTCGCCTAACAAAGGACTCAAATAGCGCTTGCTTTGCAGTTGTAAGAGGCAAATGTACCATTCTGTAGTCGCGAAGATCCACGCCGAACCGACGATCGTACAGTTTAAGGACTGCGTGAATGTCTGGGCCTGAGTCGAGGGCAATGGTAACGCACATTACCGAAGACATAGTGATATCGAGTACCCTAGTGATGGATGCCGCAGTCACTCGGGGAAACGGTAAGTCTTGGTAGTTTTGGGTAATTTCAAAGCGTAGAGAGACGCCTGCGGCGTATGGTATGGGGATGATCTCATCAGACCTAATCACCAGGTTAGTCGGGTTATTTATTGGTAGCCCATTGAGCGTCTCGTACATGTCTTTGATCATTACTATAGAGACAACGGCGTAGAAGCGGATGTATAAGATGCACAATTTATGCAATAAGAAAGGAAGCAAAAAGACGTGAGCCGTTGTACTGCTTGTGCTGCGACAAGAAATATTACCAGGCAGCAATAGTAGGTTATGTATGGGCGCTTACATGTATTTATATACTCGCACGGGGGACCTAGGTAATAAGCGCCTCATGTGGTATTTTAAACAGGCGAATATTGAGAGTTTATTAAGGGCCGTTCAAATGTATAATGCCTTCTTTTAAGCACAGAGCACATTCATTACCCACGTGATAACGAATGCAGGTGTTATAATAGGTTGTTGGTACGTTTCCTTTGAGTCACGCCGCAACTTCAACCTGGCCAACTCACCATCCCCCGCGCAACGTAAACAGTCACTGGATCAATCTTTGTTTCGCAAATCAATAAGGCTTCCTCATGGTTCAACTGAGTCATCGACCTGGCTCTAATAGCCTTCGGCTAACCACCTTTTTTGTCTCCTGGCCGTTCTGCCTTTCACGTTGACCAGCGGAGTTGACCCGCGACCTGCCATCGGCTTTGATCTTGGGCAGTCCTACGGGTACGTTGACTCTTGCTCAGAAGTCATTCCATCTAACGTGATTAGTACTGCGGTCGCACATCTGCCTAACGGAACTATTGTCAAGCTTGCCAAGATCGAGGGGAGCCCACGATATAGGGCTTTTGTGCAAGGCGAGTTGGAGAAACAGAAAGACTACCTGGATTGGTATGAAGAGCGTACCAGATCCAGTCTACTATGGGAAGAAATATTGATCTTATTGAATCGATATACCGGGCTTGGCCCAACGTACGGCGGTACAATCCTCGCTGAGATGCTTAGGTCGCTGCGAATTGCATCAGAAGCCACTCTTGGAACACCTCTGCCAGCCACTGTCGTCTTCACTGCGCCATATGTGCGTGCATGGCAACATGAGGAAGCATTACTGGATGGCCTACTGCAAAGGGCGCGCATACTCGCAGGCCTCAAGCCTGTAACGATTGAGAATATGGATTCTGTCTATCTTGGCGAGACTAATACTGTTCTCGCTGCCAACGGGCGCCGGATATGCCCAAAGCTTCGTTGTTTCGGCCCTAGTATATTTGATGAGCCTCCATGGGCCTACGAAACCGAGCCTTTAACTACACACCAAATAGTATATTTTGTTAGGCAAGTATCGTTTTCTTCTGTTACCGCGGCAAATGATGTGCTGCTAACGACTGGACATTGCTTAGCTTTACAAATCACTCTCTATACACCTCCTTTCAACAATCAACGTGCTACTCTTTTTCAGCTTCGAGTAATCGACTGGGAACCATCAATCCTGAACTTGGTTTATACCAACAAGAGTACGCAATCGACGAGGAAAGCTTTTGGCGTAAACTTGAAGACTACCTTATATCCCGAGCTGAAGAGTACGTCACCAGCGGTGACTTTCCCGGTGATTTTTGCCTCGGAAAGCACTGCATATTGCTTGTAGCAGGTGAGGCCGCGGATAACCCAAAGTTCATGGACGCCGTCAGACAAGCCATCACGCGTATACAAAACGACCCTGTTCACAGGTATAAGGATGCTATGACAGTCCCCAAGGTGGAATTGCTAGTCTCCCAGGATCTAACATACGCGGCGGCTGCTGGTGTTGCGCTCTGGAGGCGGAGCATGATTGATTCGTCATACTGCGAAAATGTGGCAAGCATGGGCAAATGGGACCGTGATGAGCTTTAAAGTTAGGAGTTGAATTGCATCAGTTTTGAGAGCTCAAATTGTACACATCTTCAGTCTAATTTGTTGATAGCGAGCAACTTTATACTCTCCAACGTTCTACTAAGCGCAGGCTAATGGTAATTTACATGGCATACCAACAATAGCTTTCATGAGTGGTACTTTTAATTCATTGTTTATTCGACCCTTGCGAGGTGACCTGAGATTTAGCATGAGCGTTTCCTCAAAGGTATTTTGAGGCGTGGTTTCTTTACACCTCAAGAGTACCCAATCTCTGAGACTACAACGAACGATGCCATCACATCGCTTGAGGACTCTTTCCCATTGTCCTTATTTCTTGTATTATCGAACTGAAGAAGAGAATAACATCCTGTCATAAACTCAAATGACATGAGACTGAAGACTCTCAACTATCGGAACATGATTGCTTCTGCGTTCAATATCACCCCACTGTAAGCCATTCTCCCCATCTCATCCGCAAGACAGTATCAAGCAATACTCTGGCCTCACAAACAAGGACCAACAAAGGCATGACTCTACCTCGTCATGACAAAACTCCAAAAGTACATCCACATCTAAGCCTCAAACCTACTCCGTTAAAACTCCACCCAACAGCAATGCTTATAAAGTGGATTATTTCACCATGTTTCGATAACAGATCGAGGCATTGTCAATAATGACTCCCCAAGATATCACATAACTTAATAGTATCCACAAATTCATCGTCATTCTCATCTGTATCTTTTTTGCCAATTGTATACAACAAAGATCGCGCCGCGTAGTATGCAAATATGCGCTGACAGAATATCCACGATAATAGCGGGCTTCAACTGATAATAAATGACAATCATTCCTCGCCAAGTATGTAATTAATGATATCACAAAATGAACAGCATTAAGACCGCTCACGTCCTTCTGCGGCAAAAAACACAAACGTATTTAAAGAGGGACCCAGGGGTTTTAGTCAACTCCGGCCACTCAATGCAAAGACAAAGGTCCAAAATCCCACAAAACGCCAACTGACTTGTATATACTTGCTCCTCATCTCATCCCATATTTTCTTCTTGTATAGTATTATCTTCGTCAAACCATGCCGCTCACTCAATTATCTCTGCCATTTAAGCAAGCTCGTGCATTTGGCCGCGGTGGTCCCCGGAATTCTGCGCCGGAGCCTCGTGGATAACATTCTCCTGGGGTTGGAAATGTCCGGGTCCAGGAGCCGCGTAGCCGCCAGATGGGACCGGGCTGGTACTTGACGTGACAGTGCTGTATCGAGGATCGACGGGAGAGATGGTCTGGCTTTCGGGAGTAGGGTAGTATCCCTGCTGGTACTGCGGGTATTGTCCTGTAGCCGCGGCGAACTTGGGGTCGTATGGGCCCTGGGGTGTCTGCTGCATGCCAGGAGGAGTCTGATAGACGGCGGGAGGAACTTGTGGCGTTTGCTCCTGCGGGACAGCCGTATGGGTCTTCTTGCGGCGGAGGAAGAAGAAGGCAGCGAGGCCAATCAGACCAAGACCGCCAACGCCTCCAACGACACCTCCAACGATGGCGCCAGTGTTGGAGCCGCCGCCGCCGCCGCTAGAGGGAGCAGGAGTTGTCGTCGCTGGGGCAGTCTCTGATGTGCTAGAAGGAGATGAATCGGTGGAAGAAGAAGTAAAGTCATTGGCGGCAGTGCTTTCAGGAGAATTGCTCGTCAATGTGAGAGGCGAGAACCTCCTGGAAGACTCTCCACGGTATGTGGTCAGAGCAGCCTGCACCTCCGTGATCTGAGC
The DNA here is from genome assembly GCA_003439915.1 of Trichoderma atrobrunneum. Taxonomy (NCBI): domain Eukaryota; kingdom Fungi; phylum Ascomycota; class Sordariomycetes; order Hypocreales; family Hypocreaceae; genus Trichoderma; species Trichoderma atrobrunneum. Next base: position 25,412 of record PNRQ01000168.1, on the reverse strand, counting down.
ATTGTTGCAAAAGACGTCCATGATATCTCCAGGGAAGGAAATTGTGTTGCAGTAGGGCAGCGCCGAGTTGGTGCTGTTGACGAGCATGTTAGCCAACACCCAAAGATGCAGTTTACAAACAGGCAAGAGAAACAACATACCACTTGAGAGTGAAGGTATCGACCTTGCAGCCATCGTTACACTTGCTTTGGCTAAAGTAGCCTTCGTAGTCAATGCAAACGTTTCTGGCATTGCAATCCTGCGAGTTACAGCAGGCGACATGTCCCGGACCAGCAGCCGATGATGTGAAGAAAACACATGTTGCCGAAACACCACAAGTATATCCCGCGCCAGCAAGGCCAGAGATGTAACCGCAAGTGGCATCAGGGGCAATATAGACAACCTCGGGGCTGGATGTCGATGATGAGCCAGCTCGGCGCTGAAGAGCCTGATGGAAGGGGAAATTAACGGCATCAGTCGGCTTGGGAGTGAAGCCATCAAAGGCATAATCGGAAGCTTGAGTTGCCCGAGGAAGCTTGTTCAAGTTGCGAGCATCGGCAGCGGCCAACAGAGCCGCGAGAGCGGCATAAACACTTGTTGCCTTGTTCATCATGGCTAGGCTAGGCTTCAACGCGATGCTGCTTTTCGACAGGAGGATTGACAATGCCGTGTCTCAAAAAGCTGGCTTCACCGAGTACTGAGGACAAGAAGGAGCAGAGCAGAGGAAAGGGGAGACGGTCTGGTTTGGGGGCACACCCAAATGGTTTTATTGCACCAGTGATAGCACAAAGGGGCCAAGGCACAGAAAGCACAAAATATGCCCGAGCTACTGAGGTATAGTCCCCGTCCGGTTTGATGAATTGTAGCTGCCCAGCCGCTTTGCTGGTACTTGCATTGGTACAACTGCATCCTCCGCTCCATTCAGCCTCAAGTTAGCTCGCCTACTAGTCGAGAGACTGGTTGTAGGAGGACATGGGTGTTGTGTGTAAAGGTGCCATCACCGCAAGACGTCGTGTCGTCGGATTGGTGGCTTGCACGAGCTGAATGAGAGCAGCACGCTAACAGCAAATAGATCCTAGATCCATGAGACCACCCGGCCATTGTGCGCCAGGCAAAACGACAGGGGGTCCGGAAGGGCGTCAGCTCCATGCAGGATAGTGACAAAACATGATTGCCGCCCAGCCAGAATCAGAGCATCTCGTTTGCGCTGTTGATCGCAACACTCGTCTACGAAGTTGTGTTGGTCCCCTGGGCGTCACAACTTAAACCAGAGCTTGACATCCCGTAGCCTAAGCCACGAGATCTGAAGCCATTGCTAGATAGTTTGCCACAAGCGCAGCCGCAGCCGCAAAGTGGTGGGCGAGGAACCAATATCGCAATGATAGCCCATAGCATCAACAGGCCCCCCGCTTGAACAACGCAGGACCATGACGCTGCGCACAGAGTCGCCTCGCTTCATCCGCGAGGCCCGGCACCGGAATCTTTCGTGAGCCGCTTGTCCATCATTGACAAATTAAGCACAGACTTTGATGCCTAACCTCGTCTCCCACGCATCAGGACATTCGTCTTCCATCCCCCCTCAAGCGCGGAAAGCTCCAAACCGCGGAACCAGAGCTCCTATCGACGCCGAGTCTAAATCGGGAACAAGCTTTTATAGTTGTCGAATAAGACGGAGGAACAATTGTGGAAATGAGAGGGGCCGGCACAACTGTTAATGGCAACACATGCGCGATCAGCAGCACAGCCTGTCCAACAAGCAACTTTTAGCTGCCCACGCACTAGCCACGGCCGGGTTAAGCTGCCCTGCCCATAATAGCGTGGGATTGATGCCCTGTCAGAATCTGCCGCAGCACCATCGCACCCATCGCACCATCGCGTGGTGGTCGAAGCGTCTCGGGTTCTGTGTCGATTTCTAGAGCTAGCTCTGTGAGACATTCTGAGGAGGCTTGCCGTCGATGTCAGAAATACAGCAATTTCGGTGGAATTGATGCTTGGTTTTCCGAATGATTCCAGTGTCTTCACCTCAATCATTCTGTACCCGAGTTTGCCAAGTCTCGCCGCGCTCTCATTCGAGTATGCCGCCCAGCCGAGCTATCGCAAGGGCGCAGTAGTCTTGTTTTTTTCTCAGCGATCTTCTTGTTTTTTTTTTCTTTTTTTACCGCCATCTGTAGCTCACAAATCAGTCACGAGCTAGCGAGACCCTTGCTTCAACTGTTAAGCCGCCTCACTTTTTAGTCTGCTAGACCCTTACAGGCTCACCGGTAGCTCGAGGATCCGAGACTTGAGAGAAATGGATGTGAGGCTGAATCGATGAATTGTTGCAAAGCGGAACCCGGACAGGGATCGGGCTTGCACTAGGCGCGAAAATAGGCGAAAATAGGTTGGGGTAAAAAAGCTGAGTTACTCCGTTTGACCTTCGCGGATGCAGGACGCAAGAGAAGTTGTGCGAGATCCGAGTCAGAACTTTGCGCTTGTGCATACGGTTATGCGTGTTAGTAAGCAGAATCCAGACAGAGTGTAGGGTAGGCGTGAAGAAGCATCACGGTGGTTTGCTTCACTCAGAAAACACCACGTTACGAGATCAAGCACCAACACCTCAACCAGGGAGCCATTGGCGTTGCCAACTCACCTCGATATAAACCCAAGAGCCAATAATCGAGATCAATCTGTGTTGAACAGCCTTACGCCCTTCTCGCTCGGGGTACAGCGGCAGACCCCAACCCACAAAGCTGTAGCGGCCTCGTTAATCTATATACCCACGCACGAGGGCGGCATTAGCGCATCAAAACAAGGCTCTGGCCAGACACAAAACAAAGGGAAACTGTCTCAGGACGCCACATGCAAGACATGACATGGAATAGCGTAGCATAGCACAACGTTGTTGCAGTACTGGTGCCAAAATCCTCTGAGCTACGAGATTCCGGCCCTATCATCTTACACCCTCTCTCCTCCACCCTGCATTTTTGTTCACCAAAGAGCGTGGTTCAGCTGGCCTTGAATCGTTTGTGTTTTTGTGCTTAAAGTATATGCCGTGGATGCCTTTATTCAAATGACGGACCTCCTCCACATTCTTCCCTCCTTTCCCCTTTCTGCTTTTGCTGCTCTTATTCCGACTATCGAACGACACGCCCTCACAACTACCGATCTTCTCACTACACACCCGGCAGACTTGGCAAAGCGGACTCAACTACCGATAATCGACTTGAGGCGTTTTCTTGCTGCTATACAGGCCTCTTTATCGGACGACCTTGCTTCTAGCAGGCCGCTTGCACCACCGCTGTCTTCGCTACCGCCGTCCTCAACTGAGGAGAAGCAACCACAACAGCCTATTTCAACCTCCTCCGATGAGTTCATTAGCACCCTAGACGATGGATTAGATGAAGCACTCGGAGGCGGAGTGCCCGTCGGTCACATCACAGAATTCACTGGCGAGAGTGGGGTGGGCAAGACACAGTTTCTCCTCTCACTATGTCTAGCTGTACAACTTCCCGCTCCTCGTGGACTGGGCAAGCAAGCTCTCTACATCTCAACGGAATCTGGACTCGCAACTAGGCGTCTGGCCCAGATGCTCGAAGGGAATACAATCCTACAAGAAGCCAGCGAAGCAGGAACTCCGGCGTCTCTAGATGGCATCCACAGCGCCGTCACTCCTGATCTTGAGTCTCAGGACCATATCTTGGAGTATCAGGTGCCTGTGCTGCTATCAAGACACGATATAGGTCTCATGATTATCGATTCTGTGGCCGCCAACTATCGTGCCGAATTCGAACGCCAGGGCTCCCATGGCTCTAACATGGCCACTCGCAGCGCTGAGCTCATCCGACTAGGCGCCCTACTTCGCGATCTTGCTCGAAGACACAACATTGCCATTGTTGTAGCAAATCAAGTCGCCGACCGCTTTGCATCCTCCACCACGCCCTCCGTCCCACGCCCGCTTGCCATGAGAAGCGGCATGTCGCCATCTCACCTCGAGAGCCCCCTCGCCTCGCGAAGCATGCCCCCTCCATCAACCATACCGAACCTCTCCAGCACGCCCTCATCCTCCATGCCGTTCTCATTCTCGTTTCCAGACGACGAACAGCCTGCTTCTCCCGCCCTCGCGTTAGATCATCAGCAACGCTGGTTCACCGGCTGGGGCGACGACCCCCGCAGCTCCAGCTCTCTGAAAACCCCGAGTTTGGGGCTCGTCTGGTCTACTCAGATATCTTGTCGCGTGGCCCTCTACAAGCGACCTGTGTATGGCCGCCCAACGAGGATAGCCGCTCCTATTTCTGCGGACGACGATGTGGATGTGGGATCGCCGACGCTCAAGACTTGGAAGAGGTGGATGAAGGTGGTGTTTGCGCCTCATGTGGCTGCTTCGGGGCAGGGCATTGAGAATGCGACGGAGTACGAAGTAACAATGACGGGGCTAAAGTCTATAAAGAAGGATAAAGCAAAACCAGCCGTGGTGATATAGCACTGTCCTAGGAATGATTTGAAAAAGAGAAAAAGAAGGGAAAATGTCAATCCGAACCACAGGCAGGCCGTTTACAAATTAAGGAATTCTTCATTTGGTTTTATTGCGTACATATACAGTCTGCTTATATCATTTATACATCATACTCTATATGAAAGAGTACGAAAGTTCTTATTTATCTAGCTAACTAGGATGAGGGAACTCGTCCTCTAGCTGCAGTCGTACTCCGACATTCATGCTGATTAATTCTTGTACCAGCAGCTTGGCAGCATACGGCATCTGCATCTTCGTCACCTCTCTTGTGCTCTTACACGTGCCACAGTATCCCCGGTATCCAAAAAGACCACACTGCTGGCAAATGTCAATCATGACTCCATCCGAACTCAACATGAGTCGTTCCAAGAGAAGTTGAGAGGCACCATAGGCGATCAGACAATCACGTTCCATCTCTCCCAGACGTAGACCACCATCTCGTGATCGACCTTCAGTAGGTTGTCGAGTCAAGATGGCTCTAGGACCACGGGCACGAGAGTGCATCTTATCCTGCACCATGTGCTTCAGACGCTGGTAGTAGATTGGGCCGTTGAAAATGTACGCCTCAAGTGGCTCTCCGGTGATACCGGATGTGAAGTAGTCCTTGCCTTCCCACGAGAAGCCGTGATCAACCAGGACCTTGCTTACTTGCTCGACGGGGTGAGACCGGAAGGCGTCTCCGAAACCATACTCTTTGCGGCCGTGAACAATGGATGCTTTGCCAGTCAGGCATTCAAGCAACTTGCCAACTGTCATTCGAGAGGGGAAACCGTGCGGGTTCATGATAATATCAGGGCACAGACCGCTATCGGCAAATGGCATGTCTTCTTGGTCGACAATGATGCCCACGACACCCTTTTGTCCGTGACGAGAAGAGAACTTGTCACCAAGTTCGGGTCTACGGGTTTGTCTCGTCTGAACCTTGACGACCGTCGTATCTTTTTCTGTCTGCGAGATCATGACCTTGTCAATGTAAGCCGGATCGGCGATGCGGTATGAAACTGCGGTGTCGCGGTACTCGCTGGGCCCACGATCAAGACCAATACCCGTTGTTGTCATATCAAGAGGTGTCTCCTTCTTGACCATTGCCTCTCCTGAGTGAATTCTCTGACCAACAATGGCTAGACCATCATCATCCAACGCTTCGTGTTTCTTGATTCGTCGCATGACACCGTTGTCTATCTCATTGAGCGGGTCGCCTATTCGCTCTCTCCTTCCGTTCGGGTATTTCTGAAGCTCAGTCGTATATTTACGGAAAACCTGACAGCGCCCAAATCCTCGGTCAATCGATGCCTTGTTTAGGACCAGAGCGTCTTCGATATCGTATCCAGAGTATGACATGACAACGACTGTGGCGTTTTGGCCAGCAGGGAGTTTGTCGTAATGGATAAGTTGAATCGTCTTTGTGATGACCATGGGCCTTTGAGGGTAGACTAGCGTGTATAGGAGAGTATCGATTCGGTTGAACTGGTTGTGTGCAATGGCGCCAATGGCTTGTTTACCCATGGCACATTGGTAGGTGTTTCGAGGCGATTGGTTGTGGTGCGGGAAGGGGATCAGGCCTGCAACAGCGCCGAGAATCGTGAATGGCTCAATCTCTAGATGGGTTGTGCTCATTGTTACTTGATCTTCATAGATGGTAATGAGAGCATCGTTTTCCTCATTGACATCCAGGTACTCTACAATACCCTTTGTCAGGAAGTCATCAAAGGTGACTTTGCCCATCTGGAGAAGACGGAGGTGTTCTGGCTTGAGCTTCTGCTTGCCGTTCTTGACAATGATGTACGGCCGACAAATACGGCCTTCATCGGTGGCTATGTGAATTGCATTGAAGTGTGAGTTGGTGTGGATGCCGACAAAGGGCGAGATCCAGCCTCGGCGGCGCATCGTGCGGAACCTATGCGTAAATCTCTTGGGATATCTGGTAAGTGCAAACGGTGTACCGTTGACGTGAATGATGTAGGAGCCTTCGCGGTGCATCTCAGCACCTGAAAAGTTTCTAATCGGCTCAACGCCAACATCAAGGGTGAAAATCCACCGCATCACAGGTGCCTCATCCACGTTTGTTGTGATGTGTGTCATCAAAGCAAGGTTCTTGACCAGACCACACGCCTCACCTTCAGGCGTATCGGAGGGGCAAAGCATACCCCATTGCGAAGGCTGAAGAGCTCGAGGCCCACTCACTTTTCGAGTCTTCTCAAACTGACTACTAATTCTTGTCATCATACCGAGAGCACTGATGTAACTGAGTCGACTGAGAACGTGAGTGACGCCGGCTCTGTTCATGTTGAATCGCTTGACGCTCCAGTTTCCTGACTGAATAGCCCGATTGATTCCCAAGCCAATGCTATTGGCATGATTGCTAATCATGTGAACAGCGTCCAAGGGCACAGCTCTATTATTCTTTTTAAGAAACTTGTCGATTGACATCTTCACTTCTCCCATGAATCTCTTGAAAAGATCTTCAAAGAGGAGTGAGAGCAGCTGGCCAGCCAGCTCAAGACGCTTGTTTCCAACGAAATCTCGATCATCCACCAACTTGGGATCCTGGGAGGCCATGAGAACTCGCCGTGTCATCATAGCCACATATATGGCCTTGGGGTAGAAATCGAGGCCGTCAATGGGGACATGCGCAATGATAAGATTGGCCAGAGCATCTAGTCCCTCTTCGACATTGTTGCGGCGGCCTTGAGCTCCAAACTGGCCTTTCCTCGAGCCCATTTTGACGCGTGACCCTATGTATTCCAGGGCCTGGTGTTGCGTGAAGATACCGGCCTTGGCAGCTTCGTCAAAATTGACAAGGAATTCATCCTGATATCGGCCATCCGAGCCCGCCACAAGCTGCATAATCTCGTAATCCGAAAGACCACCCAAAGCTTTCAGAATGATGACGATTGGGATGCCTTCGACCAGAATATTGTGGGTGAGGGTGATTTTGTCCTTTTTTAATGTGACATATGTCTTCGACTTTCGCTCGTGGGTGGAACTGGTCACCGAGGCGGAAATGACGCCGTTCTTCTCGTCGGCTTCGACAATGACACGATTCTTGCTGAGCTGCTCCTGAATCAGAATGACCTTTTCAGTGCCATTGACGATAAAGTAGCCACCAGGGTCCAGGGGACATTCGTTCATCTGCTCCATCTGAGAATTGTTCGCTCCGCTAAGTCGGCACTTGCAGCTCTTCAGCATGACGGGCATCCGTCCAAGCGGCACATTTTTGCGGACAATCTTCTGCTTGTCTCGGATATATGCAATGTCGACGAATATGGGAGCGGCATATGTCATGTCGCGGAGTCGGCACTCCATTGGTGTGACTTCTGTTCGGGATTTGGAGTCAGTGTAGTCTAGTCGGCGAGGTTGGTCGACTCGAATATCGGTAAAGCTGGATGCTTGAATTAGCCAATGACGATGACAGTCGGGAGCTGTTTTCAAACATACTCTAGCCAAAAGTTGCTGTCGACATCGCTGCGGATGGTGCGATTGGCGCGAACGATTTCCTTGATCTCGGTCTCGACAAAGAAGTTGTATGAGTCAATGTGCCTGGCTCGACAGTTAGTAGACTGCAGCAAATGCCGTTGTGACGGGCTAGATGAGAGTGGAAGAGCTGTACGTACTGCTTCACAAGGCCTTGGAAATGTTAGCATCAGATCAGAGTCATAACGAATGGCTGGTAGAGCGAGGGAGAGTCCTTACCTTTAACCTTGAGGAATGCCGGCAGCAGCTGGAACTTGTCTTCCTTGGTCGAGATGGGATCCGTCAGCTTCTTGCCGTTGTAGAAAGGCTCCAGCAGGGCCTCGAAGCCATCGTCTATCAACGGCATCTTGAGTGTCACCTCCGGAGAGTCATGGACTGGCGGATGGATGATGTCGATGGATCGATTCAAGGTTGCAAAAATATTATTTTGGCGCTGCTCGATAATGCGATATGGATAAGCAGCTTGCGCCGAAGAAGAAAAAAAGTACTGCCCCGCGGTGAGCAACCCAGTGGGGCGTCTGCACGCTTTATTATGTCATGGGCCGGGGATTATCTAACGGTGATGGGCGTCCAGTAGGTTGTTTTTCTTTAGCACTAAATAGGTACCTGTAGCTACAGTAGCAGCATCCAAAACTTTTAGATCCGTGTTATTGATGAAAGATGAAAGATGGAAGATACATATCCATGGAGCCATTCAACGGCAACTGCGTGTAGTTCAAGTGTTGCAACAGGATGCAAAGGAAACTTGAAGCGTTTTGTGTCCTACCACAGGGTTTTCCCTACTAAAATAATGCTTGGTATTAGCTAGTAGATGCCCAGTTTCTTGACCATCTGTTGCTATCACCACCTACCAGGTAATTTGCTACTACCTCCAAGTATTCCTACTCTCCTTTAGTACCCGCTACTATCCTCTACTATCCGCTGCTATAGATATATACCTCTAGCATCTACTACCATCGCTACATTTTTCTAATATCTACTACTAGGGCGATATTTCTCCAGTTCCTACCTGTATCATCACTCGGTATATATACACATGTAACTTCGAATTTGAGATCCCAACGCAGGATAACAAACTTAGCGTGTTGAATAGCAACACACAAGGCAGATCTGACAGAATCGGTTATCGCCTTCAGCCAATCAGTTACTAACATGGCTGAGTGCAACTGATCCGTTAACCCAAGAAACATGCAGGGGTTCTTCTATTCAGCCCAATCTCAAACGGCTGTGGGTTTGCGGCTATTGGCCGCATCATAGCTGTCCGAATCTCCCCCTCTCACCGAATTCAACAAGATCGAAGCACCAATTTTCATACCCATTTCGTTGACTCCGCATGCGAGCAGGCTTCTAATTACATGTATCCCATGCCTTCCAAGCCGGGGTTTCGCAGCCGATTTAAGAGCATTTTCTCCCGGAGCGACAATGCATCTACAAGTACAAGTTCACGGATACAGGCCTCGGAGATAAAGCAACTTGATGGCCTGCATGAGCAAACAATCTCATCTACTTTACCTGCTGGGCCTAATTTGAATACTGGACTTGTTCTACCTACAACATCCTTGGTAGCTACCAGCACATATGCGCCCGCAAGCTTGGCTGAATACCTTTGGGATCGAGCATATGATGATTTGAAGAAACAAGACGCTGCATTAATGCAAGCTTACGAGAAGATCCTATCCAGTAAGCTTAGTGAAGCAACTGGACCCGAGGAGAATATAATTGCACAGCATGATGCCCTCACGAGGCGGAATCAGATGCGGCAGCTCATCTACGATGGCTTAAACAAGACAGCGAAAGAGGCAAAGGTGAAAGAAGCCATTGGCATCGCTATTTCGACAAAGGATATCATCACCAACGCTGTCCAGGCGGTCCCACAAGCAGCCCTTGCCTGGACCGGTGTATGCGTAGCGCTTGAGGTAATTCTGCCCCAAGAGAGAGAGACAAAGATCATACTGACTCCATGTGTAATGACAAGATGATGCAAAACCCTATAGCAGCAACAAATGCCAACCGTGAGGGTATCGAATATGTTATCAAGAGAATGAACATGTACTGGGAATTATCTGGTGTTGCCTTAAAAGATAATGCCAATGATGGCCTTTCCGGCATCCGGGGCGAGCTGGAAGCCCAAATCATTAACCTTTACAAAGTGCTCCTTACATATGAGATAAAAAGCGTCTGCTCATACTACCGCAACCGTGGTTCTGTACTGCTACGCGATATAATTAGCCTCGATGATTGGAACGGCGATATACAAGCTATCAAAGCCGCGGAGCGTGTCTTTCATGACGATTTCGCAACATTTGCGAGGCTAGAAACGGCTTCCGATATTAAACAGCTGGTCACGCATGTGAAGGAACAGTCTACTGCCCAGATAACAAAGGAAGACCAGCAATGTATGAGGGATTTGCGCCTAAGTGATCCTTCCGATGACAAAAAACGTATCGAGCAGACCAAGGGCGGTCTATTACAGGAATCATATACCTGGGTTCTGGGCAATCTGGAATACCAGCATTGGCTGGATTCAGAAGACAGCCGGTTGCTTTGGATTAAAGGGGATCCCGGCAAAGGCAAGACCATGTTGCTTTGTGGTATCATCAACGAACTCAGCAGTCAATCAAGCCAATCGGGTCATGGTGTATGCTACTTTTTCTGTCAGGCTACCGACCAACAACTCAACAACGCTTCTGCTGCCTTACGTGGCCTAATTTTTATGCTTGCGAAACAGCAGCCATCACTTATTTCTCATATACGAAAGAAGTACGACGAAGCTGGCAAGAAGCTCTTCGAGGGATTGAATACTTGGATCGCCTTGTCGGACATATTTACAGCTATTCTCCAGGACCCAACGTTGAGGAGCACATACCTGATCATTGATGCTATCGAGGAATGCGTATCCGACTATGAGAAATTACTGGACCTAATCGTGCACGCCACTTGCATCAATGCTGGTGTGAAGTGGATTTTGTCCAGCCGAAACTGGCCCAAGATAGAGGAGCGACTACGACTTGCTGATCAAAAAGTTAAGCTGAGTTTGGAGCTCAATGCAGAGTCGATATCTAGTGCTGTCAACTTTTATATCGAGAAAAAAGTTCATCAGTTGTCAGATCTAAAGGGCTACGATGAAAAGACCTATAGCGAAATAAGGGACTACCTCTTCAACAACGCAAATGATACATTTCTCTGGGTGGCATTAGTCTGTCACAATCTCGCAAAGTATCCGCGATGGAAAGTTCTTAAGATGTTGAACACTTTCCCACCAGGCCTCGATTCTCTATACGAACGCATGATAGAACAGATGACAACCATAAACGATAGTATCGATAGTATCGCTAGTAGCGATAGTAGCGATAGTAGCAATATCAGTCTCTGCAAGCAAATTCTGGCTGTCATGATGAGCGTATATCGTCCTATTACGCTGCAGGAACTCGGCTGTCTCATCGAAATCCCGGAAGAGCTTTCGGCTGACATCGAATTTCTAAGAGAGATTGTGGCGTTCTGCGGGTCGTTTTTGACTATCCGGGAAGACATTGTTTACTTTATTCACCAGTCTGCTAAAGACCATCTCTCTAAGAATGACCATGTCCTATTTCCTCTCAGTCTGAAGGACACGCACCACAACATCTTTTCTCGTTCGCTACGGGCCATGAACAAGATTTTAAGGAAGAACATTTACGACCTGAAAGACCCTGCATACCTCACGGGAAATGACATTAGCATGCCACATGCAGGTCCAGATCCTCTGTCCCCTATTCGATACTCCTGTGTACACTGGGTCGACCATCTTAGGGATAAAAACGCCCTCGGAAGGGACGATCTTGGAGACGACGGTATCGTATCGTCGTTCCTCAGGAAGCATTTACTCCACTGGTTTGAGGCTTTAAGTCTCATACAACACGTGTCAGCCGGCGTCGTCTCGATAGCAATGCTTGAGACCATACTCACAGTTAGTATGTAAACTAGCACCTAGTTCGAAAAGTAGCTGATATCTCCAGATACAATTCCCTACTGGAGAGCTTCTTAGCCTCCTTCGAGACGCACATCGATTTATTCTCCATAATCGAAGGACCATCGAAATTGCCCCCCTTCAGACATACTCATCTGCACTGATATTCAGCCCTATGAAGAGCCTAGTACGACAAGCTTTCAATCAAGAGATTCCATGGTGGATACAGGAGGAGCCTACTGTCGAAGATAACTGGAGCCCTTGTTTACAGACGCTAGAAGGTCATACCGCTTGGGTGACTTCAGTAGCCTTCTCAGCAGATCACAAACATATTGCTTCAGGATCGAAGGATAATACCGTCAAGATATGGGACGCCGTTACAGGAGTATGCCTCCAAACCTTCGAAGGCCACACTGATTGGGTAACTTCAGTGATTTTCTTGCCAAACAGTGAGCAAGTTGCGTCGGGGTCAGTTGATGAAACTATCAAGATCTGGAATACAGCAACAGGCAATTGCGATGAGTCGCTTGAAGGCCACACTGGTGCAGTTCAGTCTGTAGCCGTCTTGGCGGATCATCAGATCGTCTCTGTCTCGCACGATCAAACAATCAAGATCTGGGATATTTTAACAAGGAGTTGCATCATGACACTCAAGGGACACGATGAATATATTACATCGGTAGCTACAGGTCCTTTTGCAAACGGCAATATCGCTACAGGATCTGGCGATGCGACCATCAAGATATGGGATTCATCTACCGGTGCATGTATTCAAACACTCAAGGGCCATATTGCATGGATATGCTCGGTAGCTTTCCTGAACAGCCAGCAAGTTATCTCGGGGTCAGATGATGAGACCATCAAGGTCTGGGATATAGCTACCGGGGAGTGTGTCCAAACACTTAGACATACCGATTCTATCTGGTCATTGGCCATTGTGGCGCCTGGTCACGTTGCTTCAGGATCAGACGACATGATCAATGTCTGGGACGTAGCTACAGGTGCGTGTATTCAGACACTACAAGGGCACACCGATTATATCAAGTCGATAGCTACTATATCCCCTGATCAGATTGTGTCAGGTTCACATGATGGGACAATCAAGATATGGGATCTAGCCATAGGCGCCAGCGAGAAAAGCTTTGATAGCAATAGTCGTCTTGTTCAATCAACGGCTTTGTCGTTAGATGGGCGACAGGTCGCTTCAGGCTTAACGGATGACAGGATCAAGGTCTGGGATGTGGAAACAGGCACCTGTATCCAGACACTCGAGGGTCATAGCGACTTTATGACGTCCATCATCTTTCTTAAGCACGGTCAGATTGCCTCAGCCTCATGGGACGGGATGGTTAAAGTCTGGCAGGTTGATACAGGCGCGTGTGTTCAGACGCTCAAGGCTGTTGGAGCGGTCTACTCAATAGCCTCCTCGGCAAACAGCAAGTACATCGCTTTGGGTTTGAAGAAAAAAGTAGAGATCTGGAACGTGGCTAAAGGCAGGTGTAGCTGGATTCTTGACGACACGGGATTTGTCAGTTCACTTGCCTTTTCTAAGGATGCTCAACAGCTGGTCTTGGGATCAAGCACCTTTGAGAACACAGGTAAGATTACGATCTGGAATATCGCGACAGGAAAATGTACTCGAACACTCGAGGGTCATGACAGCGAAATAAGAGCCGTGGCCTTTTCTTCAGACGGGCGGTATGTCGCCTCAGCCGCTAACAGCACAGTCAAAGTCTGGGATGTAGCTAAAGAAACGTGCCTTCAGACACTCGATGTTGGCATGGTTCACCGCCTTTCATTTGACCCGGCGGTGAATCATATCATCTATAGTGACATTGGCATTATAGATCTGGATAAGTACCAAGATCAAGACCAAGATCAGGACCAAGATCAGGACCAAGATCAGGACCAAGATCAGGGTCAGGATTCGAGGTCTGTTGCCACTAGAGGATACGGCTTAGATAGGAATCACGAGTGGATTACGAAGGACGGGAGGCCTCTCCTGTGGTTACCCGTGGAATATCGATCCTACACCTCGGTCATCGTGGAATCCTCAATTATTCTCTGCAAGTCGGGCCGTGTTCTCAAAATAAAGTTCTGAGACCTATAGTTTTATCTACTAAATCTATCTACATCTACTAAATCTATCTACATCTACTAGATCTATCTACGTCTATTAGATCTATCTACATCTACTAGATCTATCTATGTCTACTAGATCTATCTATGTCTACTAGATCTATCTATGTCTACTAGATCTATCTATGTCTACTAGATCTATCTACATCAACTAGATCTATCTATATCTGCTAGAATTACTTACATCTACTAGCCAGATACTAGTGGAGTACACATGTAATTACCATAGCAGATGTTAGAAGAAGATGGCGAAAGCAGCAGACAGGTATCTACTATTACCTGACTTTGTACCTAGGTAGGTATGGGAGGAAACAAGAGATGGGACGAAAAGGGAAGCCTCAATAGTCAGCCACGAATCCTCTCTATAGTATCTGGATGACATTGACGCACTCAGGTACAACTAAGTATATTGTTAGTACTAATCTGACTTTAGATTCGATATCGATGCGGAGTATAAGGTTCGTACCTGTTGTCTCCACCTTTGAACAGGTGAACAACTTATCCCTCAAACAATTCTTCATTTTCATTTCACCGTTTACCTCTACTTCTATTCAATTCCATCTTTAGTTCCCATCACTATTACCTTCGCTTTCGCCTCCTTCTTCCCTCGATTAAACATTTCACCTTCATTTCCAGCCATGGAGGACGTCGATCACAAGATGTATGCTCCGTATGTGTACAGAGACCGTGATGGCCTTCTGCGCGACGGCCAAGGCCGCGGAGCACGATTGCTCAGCGAATTTACGCGAGACGAACTGCTCTGGCTCTTTCGTACTGATGAGGAAGGACTCCACCGATATAGGATTCACACTGTTGTTGCTATTCCCCCTTATGAACCCTCGGTTCGCGATGCCGCTGCCAACTGCCTGCCCGATATCCCAACATATCACTGGATCGATATCTGCAATAAATCAGTACCGGTCTATATTTTGCCGGGGAAAAGATGGCTACTCATCCGCGTTGTACTTCACAACTATATTTACCGACGGTGGTTTCGCCCATATCGAAGCGAAATCGATTTTATCCGCTTTATCTGCAAGTTCGTATTCCCACAGGACCTGCCTGATGATACAACAGTTTCTCTATCGACTGTGGATACTATTATCTCCTTAAGTAAAGCTGTTATTGCCAAATTTGAAGCACAGCGCATTATCGAAGTTGAAGAGCGCGCCGCGACTCCAAACTGGTGCAGCATTTCCTGGAGCAGTCCAAAAACCTGGATCCTTACATCCTCCAACCATTATTCCGAGCGTTAGTTATTATTGTCTCCGATGAGAAGTACAACAAAGAACCCTCCACGGCAGTTGGAAATCTTCCTGTCTGTTTAGCTCGAACAGGTGTGGAAGAAGAACTCAGCGCCCCTATTTCGTTTGAGCCTCTTGCAGCCAAGATTATCCGTCATATCGAACCTGGACGTGTTATTCTGGTCACACTGGAGACAGCCATTGATTTTGTCATCGGGCTAGAGGCCAGAGAGGCCGCTGCGTTTGGACTTCGACCTGATCCGGCAACCGATTGGAAACCGGACGAAGACATGCTCGAGGCTTGGAGATCGATAGGGGAGACCGAGCCGCTAGTCGGGCCAAACTCTCAATGGGTAGACGACAAGATATATACAGAGTGGTCAGGGAGTGGGAAGTGGAATGAGGCTTGGCTCATGCCCCGGTATGAAAAGACGGCGTTTTGGATGGAGGGTAACAGAGAAGCCAGGGAAGAGAGGTACAAAGAAGCGGAGCGAGCAGCAGCAGATGCGGCTCGTGAATCTGCTGCTAGTAGCCACGACCAATAATCTGGTTGCTTGGATAGATGCAATAATGCCGATGCATTTACTGCTTCAGATCATGTTCTGGGAATTCTGTGCTCTACTGGCCACCTACCATGGCAAGGATTCTGCCATAATGCTTTCAACCTACCCTTAGATATTTAGTTGCCAATTCATGACCCGGGTCAACCTTTTCAAAGGTTACGGAGACGAGGTTGATCCATGCATCTGTTGGTTCTTGGAGGAGTTGCCGCGTCCTGAGTCATATGAGGTGCCATCCCTGGGGCCAAAGTCGAAAAAGCAGGCGCGCAACGATAGGAAAGCTCTTAAATCTCATGGTACTTCTGATTGGACGAACCAATTAGCCATGGAGACATCAATGAAGTGCTTTGAAGATACTGCTCAAATATCCTACAATCGATGCTACAAGCCGATGTCTTCATCTTCCAGGGAAGACGGTAGAGACATAGACATCCGAGCACATGGCCACATGGCATGGAACCGCTCTATAAAGAGGGGTCAGTTGGAATTCTGATATGGCAGTATCTGCAAAGATGTCAGACACCCTCTAGAAGATGGATAGTGTGACGATATCAAGTCCACTTGGCATACGATGCAGTTTTAGGGTTGTGAAACTAAACTCCAATGCTAGTATCAAGCTGGCCCAGACCAGATGGGTGACCTTGTCCCGTACCAGATGGGTGACCTTGTCCCGTAAGCATTACACCGTTTCCTACTAACCGTAGGGCGACTCTTGCTATCCACAGAAAGAAGAGTACGCGGGTGGCGAAGTAGGACTCTGCAACCTCCTCGTGGTGCCACCTGGGAACCTGGTCTCAATAGTGACCAGAGCCCATGCAGAGACGCAATAGTTAGATTACAAGCTTGACTCGCTACGGTTGTAATCTCGCAGTCCTCATCACGTTGAGGTAGTAATTTCACCCTTGTATCCTCTAGTGATGTGCAGATTTTGGAGAACGACCATTTTCCACCTCTTGAGTCCCTGGGGTATCCATAATTTGAAGTCGGAATCTGTAGATAAGTATGGTAGTCTGATCAAGTAGAGATTGGTCAGTAGTAAGATAGTGAGTGCTTGATGATCCTACCCCACGTTTCCATGACTTTCAACGAAGTTCAGAACATCTCATCATATTGTACTTGAGAGTGGCAACACTTGTATTTCCAGAAACGCAAGAATGTATGCTCAACTCCTCTCCTTCAACGTGCTTCCTAGGTATACAACTTTATACTAAGCCGATCACAGGATTCAAAGCAGGCGGACCCCGCTGTGAGGGATCACGGAAGAATAAAGCAAAGAGAGAGAACACAAAGGGACCAAAGGCACTGGGCTTAACTGCAAAGAAGTAAGCTTGGTGACTGTAATCTGAATTGTGATGAGGATAGAGAGAGAAAAGACTAGGCAGGGGAAGAGCGCGGAGGAGAACTAGCTAGCTTGATGTGGAGTTACGTGACACCCGCCCTGCTCCGGTACGCTATCAACAATCACGAAATCAGTGCCTCTGTTCTCAATGCTCACTACTTCGACAGCCCCACCCGCCGCCGCCGCCCGGCTCCCTCCCGCAGGGGAGTTGGTCAGTTTAGAATGTACTACTATATTGAGTTGTATATACTGACATTTTGGTTGCCAGCCCGAGCCCAAGACAAAGGAAGTAAATTACTTTTGGCCGTTGCTTTTATGTCTTTATCGCTGATTAATATTCCAGGAGGCTCTCAATTCTATAAAGGTATTATAACATTTATACTGGCTGGGTTTTCTCTTATACTGACATGACTATAGCTGTATAAAGAGCGTGCGGCGGTATGAACTATGCTACCTGTAACCGGTAGAAAAATGCTAACCAGAAACACTCAACTATCAGAGGCACCACGCGCAGATTGCTATATGTTTGGAATATGGAGGAGGCATTCAGCATCCCAGTGACTGCATGGAGTTCACGGTCGGAGGAGGATACCCAAAAAGCCTTGTGTTTGCTACTACAGATACTAAACACCCACCTATAGTAGTAGATACCTTTCTTTTTATTATATCTGCTACTATCAACTACTCTTTACTACTATTAACTGCTCTCTGCTACTATTAACTACTCTCTGCTACTATTAACTACTCTCTGCTACTATTTCTACTTGTCTCTAGTATCTACTACTATACTTATATTCCTCGAGTATCTGATATTCCAGCGATATTCTTCTGGCGTCTTGTAATACCTATTACCAGTTCTTGATTTGAACCACAGCATGCTGGACAGCAAGCTTGAGGCGCGGAAATACTTATGTCGCCACTACCTAAAAACATGCACATGGTTCCGATAGCTGAAGGTGTGTTTCGGTATGATTCCGAAGCTGTGAGTTGTTAAATGGGGGATTGTGTAACGGACGAGCTGGGAAATCAGATTCACCAACTGGCCATCAAAAGTTGAGCCACGGGTACTAACATTACACTCCGCTATCTCTATGTACCTTGTGTCGAATCTAAAGTCAGATTTACACCGATAAATATATGATCCCGCCGGTCGGCGCATAGTTGAAGTTGAAAATGGCCCTCCTTTCAAACGTCAATTGATCTCCGCAAGTATATAACCGGACCTCTGTCAAATCTCACCAGAGCGCTCAGAATGATGAATGTAATTTAATTGAAACCCTTCTTATGAGCATACAGAAATTTCGAAAGGCCATTGCAAATCACGGAACCGGATATGACGGTTATTATAGGCAGGGATCATACAACTTCAGATATCACATTGCTGACATCAGGACCATCATAACCATAAGACACTATGGATATCATGACGAAGACTGGGCTTTGCATTCATACACACATGATGACAGCACTTCTAGAATTACTCCCAAACCCCAGCATCCATATGATTTCATGTATTACTATACGCGGATATGACATGCCACCAGATCATCGCCCGCCCCAGCCGCCCAAGCATTAACTTTACACCTGCGCCACATCTCGACACGTAAGGAATTCGCATACCACAGATCTCCATGACGGCGACATTACAACATGGCGTTGTCACCTCATATTGATGTTTTGATAATTTGGTAGAGACACGTCATCTTGGCTGAGCTTGTCGAGAGAGTTGTGGAGAGGATTCGGGGAAGTAGGGCAGAACACGCGCGTTGAAGGAGTGACAGTGTGACAGGCTTCGGGTGTATCGGCTCATTTTCATGTGAATGAGTGTGGATAGTTATGGGGAGATATAAGGACTCGGTAATTTCGTATGTTCTCAGGAATGCAGATAGAAGTGCTCTGATGTTGACTCCTACAACGCTTTGCTTCGCGTCAGAAACGAAGCCATCATGATTTCCAAAACGATACTCAACTACGCCGGGCTTTTCGCCCTCTCCAACCTGCTGCCCGTTCAGGCAATCCCGAGAGAATACACCCCAACAACTACCTTTTCTGCTGCTGAAACTGTGACTCCAGCTGTGGTGACTCAGAGCAATGTTACCTCTCATGGCCCCTATACCGGACCGCCAGCAACTACAACCGGGGCTCTCTCAACTTCGGTTTTAGCCTCTGCTATACGCCCTCGGCCTCCAGCTCCGGGTTCATTCAATTACACAGCTGATGGCAAGCTTCATGGCCCCGAGCCTGCGCCGTTTACCCCCAACGGCGGCATCGGGACTAATGGTTCTGCTCCGGTATACCGAGTCCAAAGTGACTACGACTACCAGTCACTCGCCTTGGCTCTCTACCAGGAATGGATAGAACTCGACTTGTTTCACTGGGGCTTAAAGAATTTCACGACCAAACAGTTTGAGGCGAACGGGATCAATGCCAAGGACAGGTTCCTCATTGAGTACATGGCCGACCAGGAGATTGGACATGCCACTGTTCTCACCAACATGCTCGGCCCGCAGGCGCCCAAGCAGTGTACTTACAACTACCCTATTTCCAATGTCCGGGAATTCATCGATTTTAACCAGAAACTTACACGATGGGGAGAAGCGGGCGTTTACGGCTTTCTACCACACTTGAACTCGGGGCCGGCAGCCCAGTTACTGCTCCAGAGCATCACGATTGAAGCTCGCCAGCAACTCATCTTCCGTCAGTTCGGCGGGCAGTTCCCCATGCCAGAATGGCATACGCCTGGAATACCCCAGAGTTGGGCATGGTCTCTGTTGGCGCCATACATCTCAAGTTGCCCTTTAAACCAGACAAGATTGGTGTGGCAAAACTTTCCAGCGCTGTATGTCCTCAATCAGCCCAATCCAGCTCGCATTAATGCCTCTGCCGCGTTCAACGAGACTACTGGCGGCTGGGCCAACACGCTGTCTACCAAAAACATCTCCAGTTCTCAGCTTTGCTTCAATGCGACCAACAAGACGCTAGACTGCTCGCCAGCCATCACGCAGAATCGCAGCATCCCACTTTCATACCCGGGCCGCCAGGTTTTCTTACGCTGGGACAACCCGGGACAATTGGTTGGACCAAACAACAGCTATGTGACTTCGACCACCGTGAGACGACCTAGGTTTGCAGCTTGGGTATCGCAGCTGAACGTCACGTACTCGCCACTGCTCAACGTGAGTCGGCGAGGCAATACGGCGTTCACGTTCCAACCCAATGTTTCGACATGGGATCATGATCCAGCCATCAATGGGACAATGTTCCTCGCACTCACGGATACAAATCTGCCTGTCACGCCATACAATTTGAGCCTTATCAATCCGCATGTCGCCGCTCTTGCGGTGTATCAGGCCGGTTAGGGACTCACAGGTTGATGAAAAGAATCCTAATTACATAGATTCGCTATGCCTGACATGGGCTGGATTCATGTCATAAATCTAGTAGATTTACTTAGGTTCTGTTAGAGAACAAGTGTGGAATATGCAAACTAGGGATAGGTTTGGAGTTTTTTCGGCCACCGTTATGGTAACACCACGAGTACTGATGCTGAATTGCAACGACTCAGTCTATAAGCAAGATCTATGTATCATACTATCATTATTTCATGGTTGAATTTAGTTATAATTACGTTGATACTGTTCTCAAAACTCTTTGAAACTATGGAAAACATGATACTTTACTGGCATATAGTAATAACACATACAAAATGCTGCTTATATGCATCCGTCGAGATAGACACGCGCACATGGGCAGTGACGTGGCGGTGTCTGCCGCCTATCCAGTTCACCAAGTGTTTACAATATTGATATCATATCCCCAGTGGCTTTATAGTTGCAATTGCGCTATGGAAGGCACTTGTAAATTGAAAAGTCTGAGGCGGATATCGTTTGATGGCTAAGTGCCACCGGGGGGAAGGAGAAGAGCATACGAACATAGTTAAGGCTATAAGGGGTTAGTCATACGAATAGAGAGATAATAAACTCAATGTGTATGGGTCAAAACAATACCACGGTATACTTCTTTTGACTCAGCGACTTGTTCA
The DNA here is from genome assembly GCA_003439915.1 of Trichoderma atrobrunneum. Classification (NCBI taxonomy): domain Eukaryota; kingdom Fungi; phylum Ascomycota; class Sordariomycetes; order Hypocreales; family Hypocreaceae; genus Trichoderma; species Trichoderma atrobrunneum. The sequence goes on along the minus strand of PNRQ01000168.1, from coordinate 4,197 downwards.
ATTGAACTTGATGCTCTATCTGTGGGAAACATGGCATTTAATCCCTAGATGTCCCTCATCTTGGGTCGAATATTAATAGTAAAAACACTGGATCTTAAAAACTCAATTATAACGGGGCTTATTTACTTCATACATCATGCTCTCCACAGAATTTTGACTAAATTTTGCTCAATTGTATTCGTATTTGAGTCACCAGAAGATAGAGATCCAGCATTTACTCCAGTACACATGTCCACTCTGTGCTTACGGTGGCTTCATATTCACCATCAACCACCCAAACACAAACAAAGCACAATGACCATCACTTATTACTAACACCAACATGTCAATTTAGGTCCACCGGAAGACATTTTGCTCGAAAACGCCGTACGTCCGAAGCAAACGTAGACTAAACATACCATCTAGCCATTGGTTATTCCTCTTGACGTCCAAAACAGCATAACCGGAAGCTTCCCGATGCAACAGCGGCACGTTTTAAAAGGGGGGATAAAAGGCGGATAAAGGGATTTCGTCAAATCAGGATATATACTTGCTTAGGCAAAAATCGACGGCCCTCTTAGAACGCGGGTATTTGGTAATGAGGGATCTGGATACGGGTTTCTGTGCCTAAATACATCGAAAAGGGAATTCGAGAAAGCAATGTATGCTGCTCTCGGAGTTAGTGATTGTATCTTGTCTACCCCAATCGTGCCATTGACAGGAATAACAAGCCAAAGCGGCTAGAGAAGAATGATAAAGCATGCGGAGAGTGATTAGTCGAAGCATTGGGTATAAGTGACACCACACACACATGTACCTTGCCATTGACGCCGGAAAGATAAAGAGGAGTGGCGTGTCAAGTGGTTCAAGTAGTGTATCACCAAGTTTTGTATATCCTCGTCAGCTCAGGCACGTCCATGTTGCCCATGTTGACATCCAACAAATGAGTACACTCGCATACTTGAGATCACGGTCTCTCTCTCTCGTTCTCATATCCCAACACTCGCCTCACAATCGTCTCTCCTCAGGGCAAGCCAGTATTCGTATGCGAACCGACATCCGGTTCATCATCACAATCATATAGACTGCCTTTCCTGTTGCGCGTTGGGCTCTCTGGCATCAATTTTTAATTAACGTTTATGCACATGTACAAGCAGGTATGCCAAACGTGGTCCACACCCCCAACTTGTTGTCACCATCGCACCAATGACAAACTAGTGCTTTTCCTGCTCCAGATATAAAGTATCCGAATCACTATTTGGGCCGATAACGAGAGGATTTGGTTAGCAGTAGAGAGATGGTGGATGGATGGATAGCTTGTAAGTTGTGTGTGATGATTGTCTGTAAGCTTTAGCACGGTCAACACTTGATGCTTCTTTACCTCTGTACCTGTATAGAATCAGCCATCAACAGCAAGTAAACTGCGGTAGTACATACGGCCGGGCAGCAGATCCTTGGTGCTTAATTAAACCGCATCTAAGGCGATGCATGATGTTGGTAGATCCATCTCTAGGTTTAATCCAGCCTAGCCCGCTCAGCTCTCACATCTGATGACGAAATTGCGTCGGGCAGACAGACCGAGAACAGCCTCTTGCGGGTCGACGGAGGCAGGAGGCGGCTATCTCGGCCAACGAAAGGCCTCAGAAATGCGTGACAAGTCGAGGTTGAGCAGCTTTCCTTGCGACCCCGCACGTCCAACTGAAGGCCTCTCGTAATTCTATACATGTATCAAATGCCAGCGGCCTTTTTGGGAGGCTTGGCCTGATGTGAGCGCACAGACTCAGCGTCGACTGTCGCTGCGGTCTCTGTTCTTGTGCTCGTGCCCACGCTTGTGCTTGTGCTCATGCATGTGCTTACGGTGTCTGTGGCAGTTCACTACCTAAGGTAAGCGTAGATTACCAAAGGTGCTAGGTGGTACTAGCAACTGGTAGAGCTGTCTGTTACGCATGAACAGAGAACGCATGCACCACATACATACATACGTGCATATTTGCTGCCACGATGGCCCTCCCAGAGAGAGTTCAGCCCTCTATGGCCAAAGCAAGCCTTCATAGGTGCAGACACGGAGAAGAGCTTCAGCCAGCCATCCAGCTGCGCACACGTGCCTGGCTCGACTCCGGATAGGGCATTCTCCAAGACGTGCAACTGTCCGGCCCCTGTGTCTGGTTGGCGAGCGACCTTCCAATGCCATCAAGTCAGCAGCCAGATCCGACCAGGATGCCAGGCCAGGATATCAGGGCCCCTCGTTCCCTTGCCTCTCCCATCAACTTTAGCGCGCAACAAAGTGATCGTTGGCTAGCCGAGTGGGGGCCTAGATTCGGACCTGGCGTTGAGCCACGCTCAGATGGTTCGCATATCAAGAGTGTCGGAAGAGGCGCTTGGGTTTCAGCAGTCGGGGCTACCCGCATCAACCGCTTTGTGGAACATTCAAGGCTGGCTCTCGAATCTTTGCGATGGTGGGTGTCTCTTTTTTAGAAGTCTCCGTACCCTTAAATAGATAGAGGCAGATGATGTTTTTGTTCTTGGATCGTCTCGTCGTTGCTCAAGGGGCGTAAGAGCGAGTAATACGGAATGAGGGTTCTCCGATTTTTGTCGCCCGCAATGACGAGTCGCTTGCCGGCGTTTGGATGGGTCTAGCTGCGCGAATGAGTCGCACCTTTGACTTATTTAGCGGGTTTGCCAGGGAGCGGATATGTAAGCAGAAGCCAAAGAAGAAAAAAGAAGAAAAGTTTGAAAAAGAATGTAAAAGTCTTGGGATGGTTAACTTGGAAAATGCAGCTGAGGCTTGGAAATATCGATGCATCACATGGCAGTTTAGTCCAGCAAGTCCAGGTAGGTGCCTCCCAGCTAATTCTGGAGGTAGAAGTTACTTGAATAGTGAAGGCAACGTCTATATAATCTTGGTAGTGGGTAACATTGAGCTCAACAAGTGCTTACAAACTTGGAAGTGATACCCTGGAGTAATCATTTAGCCAGCTGCCGAACTTTTTTTTTTTTTCTTTTTTTTTAAAGATCAGCATGGCGAGGCTCTTTAGGGTGATGATGAGGCTGAGGCTCACGAGTACCGACTGAGATGCAACTTCTTTCGACCCCTCACCGACTTTTACACGAAGATTGCCTGCTAATACGCCTGGAGGCGGAGCGAGGCGTGTAAAATAGAAAGTGAAAAAAGTCTACAAGTGGAAGAAGGACTCTGCACTGGATTTTGGACCTTTGAGGATCCAGGTACCACTCTACTTGCTTCCATTTGTGAGAATTGAAGGTTATGAGGCGGGGTCGAATTAAGCCATGCAAGGTACTCTCGGCTCAGCCTCCCAAACATTGAACAACACCAGCGATATGCTGCAAGAGCTTTGCCGCATTGGTGTTCGTATCCATGGATCTGAGACCCAGTAGGCGTCAACTCTCAAACATCAGGTTCTCAAGAGTGTGCCTACCTGCCCATTGAACAGCCTTGGACACACGCATGTCGCTCTACTGGCTCACAACAGCCATTGTGCCTTTTACCATGACAACCCGGCCTCTCTACTCCGTACCTTGCTACTCGTTACATGATAAAGCTGGTGCCTACGAATCTAGTTGGACGATTCATCTAACAGCACACGCACTATTCATGCATCTAGCCATGAGGGGCAGGCGGGGGATCCAAAACGGCATGGATACTGGTTGGTGATCCTTCAGGTTAGCAGCTCTGTCGGATGCTGGCTTGCTCTTCAGACAGTTGCCACCGCTGCCGATGCGATTCCGGCCTTGCCAAACTCCTCAGTAGTACAAGCACTGGCTCTGACTATCTATCTCCATGAAGGTCTCATAATTCCGATAGACCAATGCGTTTATGCGGCCGGGATCTTGAGCGTCCAATTGCAGCAGCTCGAGAGCACGTCGGCAAGTGGCGTTCCAGGTTAAGGTGAGGAGGCCATCTTGGCTGCCAATTGGTAATTGGTAAATGGCAACTCGAAGCCCAAGTTGTTTGTTGGGCTTGAATGCCGGCGGCTTATTACCTACTAGTATTACTACCTTGTAGCGACCTGTAGTCGGCAATATATACGAGGGGATGGCGCCTTGGTACCTTTGAAGAGCAGCATCTTGCTGGATAAACTGGCCTGAGGTGCATTTCCCCGAGTATACAGTTAAGCTGTACATACCTTGCCCCTGTAACCTGTACATGTACATAGGCAGGTTTCCTTTCGCGCTAAGAAAAGGAAAGCTGTACAATAC